>VZSF01008860.1:0-173670 GCA_013398295.1 Chionis minor | reverse complement strand
TTTTGCTCTTGCTGGGACTCTTGCTTTCCTTCTTCAATGGCCGGCGTCCGAGAAGGACTCCGTCGGTTCGTCTGCCTTTGATCCCAACCGGTGTGTTCCTGGATCCAGTTCCCTTCCATCGCTGAGTCCAGTCTGGGACTTCCCCAGTGCCTGCTGGTGATGTGATTGTCATCGTGGGAGCTTGATACGGTTTTGTATATATTTCATTATTTTCTTTTGTTATTTTATTCTTTATATTTCATTAAAGTAGTTTAGTTCTTACTAAACTAGTCTCTCTTCTTCTCTCTCTCCTGCTCGGCAGGAGAGAGGGAACATCTATCACTCGGCTTGCTTGGGCCAATCTGGCCCAAACCCTCGACAATATTTATTTTATACAGGAAAATAATGGATTTTTTTTTTCTCTCTGGAAAATGAAAATGATGACTATTGGTGATAGAAGTTAGGTTTGTAGTAAAAATTTTCTAATGATTTGTGGTTTGTTTTTTTCCCCAAGTGTTTCTCGAAAAAGCAAAAGTTTAAGTCCACATGGTTAGGTTTTAATGCTATAGACCCAATGCCAGAAATATGGAGCTGATAATGGAGGCCCAGTGCAGGAGGCCCCTATCTGATTTCTGAAGCCGCCTTCTTCCTTACAGCAACTACCATTTGGACTGCAAGAGATACTGAGTTGTTTGCATAGCTAATGTTGAAACTAATTTACTTCATATAAAATTGTTTATAGACTGACATTAAAAGAAATCATTGAGACAGTGGGAAAAATTGGCCAAAGGACCTCTTCTGAATTAGGTAAGTGGGGAAGATGAGACTAGATTGCTTAATTAGGTTTCCTAGGGATAACTCTGTTCATCAAAGTAATTTCCCTTCTACATGGAAGGAAAACTGTTTTGGAACTACCAGACTGGATTATTTAAATATTTCAATTTTTACCCTTTTATGTTTTAGTCACCCAAAGCTATTGCTTGAATTCCTCATAACCAGCTCAGTGGTTTGGTTTGGGTTTTTTTAACCATTTTTCCGATATAAGCTCTGTCAACAAATAATTTGCTGATGGCTACACTCAAGGGTATTCTGAATCTCAGTTCTAGTGGTTCTTCAGAGAGATATTCAATACTTCTGAGGTGAGGACTTCCAAAATGCTACCCCAACCACTGTTTTCTACTGTGGAAGAGGTAAGTTAACACCCCTGGTATTATGATGTCAAGATCAGAAAAAACCAGCAAGCTTATAGAATCATAGAATCATAGAATCATAGAATCACTTGGGTTGGAAGAGACCTTCAAGATCATCGAGTCCAACCATAAACCTATGCCCAAACCACCCCTAAACCATGTCCCTCAGCACCACGTCTACCTGTCTTAAATACCTCCAGGGATGGTGATTCTACTACTTCCCTGGGCAGCCTGTTCCAATGCTTGATAACCCTTTTGGTAAAGAAGTTTTTCCTAATATCCAACCTAAACGTCCCCTGGCACAGCTTGAGGCCATTTCCTCTTGTCCTATTACTTGTTACTTGGGAGAAGAAATTTGTTTCACTCATTTTCCAACCATTTTTCTCTTCTGAAAAAATGAATATCATAATAAGTAAATAGCCAGTTTTGCTTGAAAAGCATTGTCCAGACCATTACATATATTGATTTAGAGGCTCCAGGAACCTAAAAAAGCTATAGGTAGATTTCAGTTTTATTTATTGCCTATCTGCACCCAAAGCAGAGTTATTAAGGAAGTAATATCTCACAGGACCATCCACATACTTTTCACATATCACATGAGGCCATAAGGGAATGAGAGGAGAGCTTGTGGTCATATTTTCACAGCATGTTTTCAGAAAACTGAGGAAGTTAATGGACAAGGGAAGACAAGTCAACTTCCCAAGCGGAAAGGAAGTTAAACTTAAAAGGGGACTAAAATAAATGCTTTTAACTTCATCCTCACTGGAAACTGTAGAAGTCATGGAAACACTTGTGAATAAAACCCTGCTCTTACCCTCAGAAGCAGAAGCAAGCTGTGGGAAGCATGCCCAGGACATGAAGGCCCCAGTGCTCACTTCAACCATAAATAGTCAATTAATATTCTTGGTAGCAATGTAGCAGTTGTTCCCTCTTGTTAACCTTTTAATCCAGCCTTTGGGCAGGAAAAAAAAAAAAAAAAAAAGGAAAAGAAAAAAAAAAGAAAAGAAATAGGTCTGAGCCATTGCTAGACACCAAAATTCCAACTTTTCAGGGAAGCAGAATGCCCTGGTATGGGAAAGGCACTGAATGCCATCAGCTTCAGGAAGCAGAGTTTTGTTGAAGCAATTTGTATATAGTACTTAGTGTTGTAAAGGTTAACTATCTCCCCTTTAACCTCTCTCTCTAGCTATTGCAAGAGTCAGTGTTCAGGTCACCTGTTTCTATCCCAGTCTTGCTGAATCAGTGACCCACAAACCTAACACCTCCTCCAGGGTAAAAAATGCATGAGCTTGTTCTTTAATGCATATCCTTAGGGTACATGCTTATTTTAAGTGTCTCAGCTGCCTATTAACATTAGCAAAGATTGTTACAGCTTTCACCATTAAAAAAAAAATAAAAGAGAGAGAAGAAAAATTGGACTAGAGTTGAGTGTAATGAAGACTATTATCCTGACACAGCAAAGGGTCCTTTTTGCTATTTTGCTTTAAAGAGTATAATCATGTGCAAGTGAAAGCATACAGATAATTATGGTGGCTTTAATAATGTTTTAATTTATTGAGAAGGTAAAATCTCACTGGATGCTCTGGGAATACTTAAAACACACCCTGAGTTTGAAAGGTATGGGACAGTTCTTATGTTGGAATAGCTTACATCAATTTCATAATGTCAAGAATCACAACCATTCTGTGATTTCTTATTTAAACTCACAATCTGTTTTATGCATTACCCTGTTTTAATTTCTTTAATATCCTACATGAGTGTATGGTAGTAGGAAGCATGCCAAATAATTTTCAAGTCAATTTTGGATGTTCTGCCTTGGAACTTCAGATTTTCTGACGTTATCAGTCTATTTAGTGAGTCTACTCTTCCATTCACCAAATCATTCTTTTGAGTCATCATGGTACGATAACAGTATATAACTGCAGTGAACAATCATTAAAGAATTCTGTGCAGTGCTTGAAGATGACTGTGTGTCTTTAGAGACTTATATGTCCCCAGGTCCTGTCATTTTCAGGAGGTACTGCTGCTATTTCAAAGTCACAGATTTGTACTTTCTGCCTGACTTAATTCGTATGGAGACACTCACACACACAGTAAAACTTTTTCTGAGGACAAAACAAAAACAGGGAAACAAAGCTTATGTCCAAATACCTTAAAATCCCAGTAGCTCACAAAGTTCATTTTGACACGAAGAAAGGCATCAAGTTAACTCAACTGAAGTATAAGATTTATTGATGCTATTTTCTGCCAGCTCCAGGTAAATAGTACTGATCTACTTCTGAACTTATACTTTGTCTTGTTTATATTTGTTCACATTAAAAATCACAATTGAATTACAGGTAGACTTTTTGGTTGCCAGAATTTAATATCCAATAGTGCTATTAAACATAGCATTAACAACTGAACTGTGCCTGGACAACTTTGTCACTCCTCCACTCCCTCTTCTAGTATTTTCTGTCTCTTTAATATATTTTCATCCAGTTTTGAGGCAATGTATTTTTCAATTTGTTGTCAATGTTGCAAATAATTTTAAAAGAGGAATTCATTGATTATGTTATATACTGAAAATGGGATACAAAAGCATGAATCAAGGTTGCTTAATCACAAGAGATACAATTAGCAGGTATTTAGTAAATTGAGAGCTTTCTACTCTGTAATTTAACTGATTCCCAGTAGGAAAAAAAAATAGGTTCCTAAAGGAGTTTTAAATATCCAGGATTCATGGAAGACATCTGGCAAGTTAAGACTATTTTAAGACTTGCTTGGAGTACAGCATTTTTTTTCTGATCCAAATATCTTCTGGAAAATTATACCTCCCATGACTTTGTGTATAGCATTTCCTGCTTGATATGATGTATCTACTGATTGACCAGCAGTTCTTGAGTTTCATCAGAGAGTGATGTATTAAAATGCAAGGTTTAAATGAAAAGAAAAATTTTAGTAACTTGCAAGTTTCTGCCACATCTGGATTCTTTATTGCATGTGTTGGAACCAAGAGCCAGAATAGAGTAGAAAAGATGTATGATTATAATTTCTTTTACAAAAGACAAAACTTTCTTTTAAACAAATCCTGTAAAACTGCAGATCTGTCAGAAAATAAGGTTCATTACTTTCTCTATTGCCTGTAAAATGCCAGGAGAGTTTCAAACAAATAGCAATAAATGTGAAAAAGGGCCTCTCTGTTCTCTTCACCAAACTGGAGTGCCACAATAGCCTGCAGTATTTTTTAACATCAGATACACAAGTTTTATAGTTGAGTAGAGGGGGAGTACCTTTGAACCAAAAGATCTGTAGACCTACCTTAATTGCAAAAACAATTAGAATAATAGAGAATTTTAAAAACATTTCAAATAAGTAGCTATTCCATTTGTCAGGCAGAAGCAATCTATGACCAATGGAGGTCAGAGGACCTATTTTTGAATGACATTTTGGAGCATGTTGTAACAAAGGTCTCAGGCATCAGAAACTTCAGTGGACATAGTAATTTCCCATAAGAAGCTCAGAAATCCACTTCAGTGGATATCTAAAGAAAACAAGAAGCCTAGGGGAAATAATATTGTAGGTCCAGGTCCTTGAAAGCATTTTGGCTTTGCAATGCCCACTTTCTAGGTGTCGTCTTGTCACATGATACATGCCTTAGCCAAAATTTTTTAGAAGGCAACTGCTTTAGGCAAGCCAGGGTAGAACTCCAGGGAAAGAACAGGTCTGACAATCTTCTAGCTCTGGTATGGCAGGAATCCTCCCTTGTTTTCACAATTACAGTGGAAAATTATTATGGTTTAGATATATAAGTTTTCTGGGGTAACACAATCGGATGTTCAGCAGTGCAATAGTACTTGCTATTGATTCAGGCCACTGGCAACAGTGATTTGGAGGATTGTCTAAGCTTCAGGTTGAGCTGAGCTCTGAGCAGCTTACTGACTTGAAGGCAGTACTGACTGCATATGTCTGGCAGCAGAAACATGACTTTAAGCAGAAGTAGGTGGCACTGATTATAGGTATTGTAGTAGAAACTTGATATTTAGATAAGCATATATCTGAGTGTGTCTGAGGTTTTAGCCTTCAGGGAGTATTTTTTCTAACTTGGTGCTTTTTGACACTTTGAGTGACTTGAGTGACATTGCTGTAGAGTTTGTGAGATTGTTGCCATATTCAGTGAAGATGTTGGCTTAATTAATTTGCTCAGGGGACAACAAAATATTTTATAGAGGAATTAACTGATTGTTTAACAGCCAGTTCTTCTGCCATTATTTTAAAGGATGAACCTTTCATGAATTACTTTGCAGACCAAAATAGTCACACCGATTTAGTGTGCCAAAAGAATCCTTCTAATGCCACATGGAGAAGAGGAGAAAAGAGAGGAGAGGAGAGGAGAGGAGAGGAGAAACAGACATTTCTATATACTTTGGAAAGAAGCCTATAGCATTCTGCCTTTTAGAAATAAGTTTCAGAAATACGCAAAAAAATTCCCATTCGATACCAAGATTTTCTCTGTCTCCCCAGGCTGGAGTTCACTTTAGTCTCCTTTGCCCTCTCTGAGGGACTTTGGTGGATTTATTGTTCAGCAAGTAGTTGGATCTATAAGTGCAACAGGAATTTAGTCTAAGATTACTAAGTGTCACAATATCATCCAAATGTACTTAGTGAAATACACAACTCTCAATTAATCTCACAGGATATAAATGTAAGAGTGTAGCAAGGGCTGACAGCTCCATGAGGGTCATGGAGCTGGGGGCCGAGGGGGACCCCATCACAGGCTATGCCCTTCCAAAGGGGGCAGACCCACCTGCACAGGGTGGGCGGTACCACGTGCTAGTAACAGGGTCATCGACAACCCCAATCATTGCAAGTGATGAGCCAGGACCAGAGGCTAGCCAGGGGCACCAACAAGGGACAAAATGAAATGGGCATCTGAGGGTCCACCCAGGAGATGAGCTGTCTGCAGAGAAAAGCCAAGGTCCTTCTGGGAGGCAGGGCCAGAGAGAGAGGCGGAGACTGGCTCTCCAGGCATGTGGCTGTGGCAAGGACTGGTGACCCTGGGATGGGCTGAAATGGGGCTTGTGTGAGCTGACTCAAGCTGGATGCGGGAACAACCACAAAACCACAAGTGAAATGCAAAGAGTAAATTTAATCTCGATACCTCATGAACAGGGGGATCTCCAAAGCAGCACTCAGGCAGAAGCACACATGTGCCTCATGCAGGCACCACAGATCTCAGTCCTTGCTAGAGAGGGTCCTTGCTAGCGAGAGAGAGAGTTCAAACCTACTGTTCTTGCCTGTATATCAGGGATTCAAGCAGGCGTAGTTTTCTACTGTGCTTTGATCTTCTCCAACAGCAGGGAAGGAATCTCAGGCATGCTTGATAAGATGCCTCTGAGTCCATTACAGGCCTATATTATCTAAGTGTAGATGTTCTACTTGTTGAGCATATAAGACTAAACAACAATTAGTGTGATGTGTGTGTTTTCTGACACTCCAGGTGTGAGTCATTTGAGTGTGTTTACAATCCTCCTCACTGATCTTCTATTACTTTCCCATAAGGTTCCTAGGCCTATGGGTGGTGGGGTGGTGTACAGGTGGGGCTGGGCAGGGACAGTATAGCCTGGCAGTAGCCTCAGGGACCTGAAGATATCTAAGGATATATGTACAAGGTCTGTAAGACTATAGTGATACACGCTTTATCATCACAGGAGGAGGCAGACACATAGATATAAGGGTCAGGGAAATCCATATGCTCATTAAGGAGTCTTCCAGGCTTACTACTAGGAAACAGCATGGACAGAGTCTAACTCATTGCTCCAATAAATAGACATCTAACTTTTAAGGAGAAGTCTTTCTGGCTGCATAACACTGTTCCCACTTTGGACACTAAATAGTCTTGCCAGACGTTTGTCCTACTTAAAAATTTGTTTTCCCATATTTGATTAATTTTAATTTTCATTTTAGCTGTGTGAAACATGCTTTTATGCATGATTTGACTATATGTCTCTTTGAGGTATATTATAGTGTGGCAAAGTCTCGTTAAATTTCTCTGCAGTGAGGAGGATGTTAATGAGGATCTGGAGACCTGGTGATCGTGCTAATCATATGTCCACATAGTCATTGTTATTTTCTGGCAAAGCAAGTGTTTTAACATGCACAAAGCAGACCAGAATAAGAATAAATAAGTTGCTGCCAGTGCTGTCTGACCTACAAGGAAGGAGGATGTGAGAAACTGGAGTACAAATTCATACTCCACATCAAAGATTAAAGAAAGGAATTTCATCTTATCTTCTATATTTCGTATACAAACCCTAATTACTTACTGAGAAGTAGTTTCTTGGCATTGTTTATGCACAGTCAGAAGCTGTGAGCATGCCTACTGAATGAGATTATGTAGGTAAGTGAAATAAAAAGAATGGTTGTTTTGCAAATCAGTCTCAAACTTAGCTGTAAACTAAGCATAAAATCTGTTCAGTCATTCACTGCATGAACAGAAATTCAGGATTGTAGGTGGCAAATAAGTTGGATTTCGTAACTGGCAGTGGCACCTAACAAGACAAATACACATGCAAGTACACTGTAAATCTTGCACTTTGTGTCTTTCTAGTTCTTCAGCATTGCTGAACAGTAGCTACTGTCACCAATCCAATTTATAATCAATCTAATGGTGTAGATTTGCTTGAATGAACAAGAAGGTTAGTTTTAATCTAAAGTGAGACTAAAAATAGCAGCGTAAGGTTGCTGCTAAATTGCCTCTACAACTCCAATCAAATAAATGCAGTTTAAAAACCCACAACTTTTTAAAAAAGATTTTTGGAACCAGTTGGAGTGCACAGATGTTGAAGTCATACAATACTGATCAGCTAGAACTCAGGCATTGAGGTTTAAAAGTGTAAACCCTTTTGCTCTGAGTGATTACTGAACGGTGCATCTGGCTCCTGAAAGAAAAGTTAAGTTTTATATAGTATAAATGATATAATGGATTGCTATTAATTAGCTGCATTATTACTGAAGAGACTGTAGTTATAGACTACAGTTCCTCTGTGCACTCTTCCAGACACACTAAAAATACAGAACAAATGCTACCGTCTCTTCACAAGTAACTGACTCTCTGCATATATCATAGCCAAAACAACTTCCTCACCTTGTCTGGAATTAGGAACTGATCCTATTTGACACATGGTTGAAGGAAAAACTGATATGACTTTTCTTCAGGTTTTCAAGGTCAACTACTGCAGCTCTTCATCTCTAAAATCAGTCTGAAATGCATCATCAGGCACAGGACGAGACAGAAAGATTAATTATTTAACATTTTTAGTTTTTAAACTTTTCCTCCATCAATCTTTGTTTTTCTATTCCTGAAGTATAGCTTCCCTTCGTTCCTGTTCCTGAGAATAGCATTATTTTTGGGGTCATTCTTTACTGAAATTAATTTTATTAATTGCAGAAATGGCAAACCAGTGTGTACCTGAGTTAAGGTTTACAAAGATGGGGCATTTTGGAGCTATTAGTGTCACAGGAATAAACAGACCAGCAGGTACTCTTCATTTTCTTTTCACTCTTAACCTACTCATTAATCTTGTACTTAGAAAAAAGGTGTTATCTGCTATTAGAATTACGTTATCTGCTGATAAAACCAGAGTGGAAACCTTGTTTCTAACAGTCTTTAGTGGGTCTTTCCTCTAAAAATACATTTTTAAAAATTTATATACATTTTTCACATCCACATATTCCAATGGCTATGAGCTGTATGATTCTTGTGCCTTATAGGTATTTCCTACATCTATCTCTGTTTGTTACTGTTCCAAAGACTTTTGACCTCTAATTAGGAAAACAAAAGACAGAAACATCCCTATCTTTTGTTAATTAATCTTACCAGTTCATCCAGCTGATTAGAGACATTTGCAGAACACAGAATAGAATGCATAGGGGGTTTTAAACCATAAATTTACAGTTCTTTTAATCACAGACAGGAAAAAAATCTGCTTTTTCTCTTGGCAAGTGAAACAAGTAAAAAGCAGTCTTGTGAGTGTTAAAATGCAAGGGAGGAAGAAAGCTTCAGTGTGATATAAAACCAGCTCACTCCTTTCTGGGCAGTTTCTACAGAAGAGGAAGGGAAAAAGTGAATTGAAAAGTATTTTCTATTTTTCAAGAATGAGGTGTCATATTATTTTGTAAGTGCATTGAGTGTAGGTGTCCAGGTGTTGGTAGTAGAGCAGGGACTTTGTGAGGAAAGGCCAGGGGATACCCTATGCTGGACGCTCCAGAGAGTTCCATCAGCGATGCTAGTGGTACCTCCAGGAAAACTTATTCAAGAAATGACAAAATGCTGCATGACAGTCTGTGGGAGAAAAATGAAGAAAAAAAAAAAAGGTGTGAGAAACAATCTTGCAGACACTAAGGTCAGTGAAGAAGGAGAGGGATGAGTGTTCCAGATGCTGAGCTGAATTTTTTCTGCAGCCCATGAAGAGGCTGAAGTGAAGCAGGTAGTCCCCCTGCAGCCCACAGAGGACCATGGTGAAACAGATATCCACACTGCAGCCCGTGGAGGATGCCACACTGCAGCAGATGGATATTCCCTAAAGGAAGCTGCAGCCTGTAGAGAGCCCGCACTGGAGGAGGCTCCCGGCAGGAGCTACAGCCCATGGAGAGGAGCTTACAGAGGAGGAGCAGTGGGAGAGTGTGAGGAGGAAGGACTAGCAAAGAGGAACAGCTATGAACTGAGCACAACCCCATTCCCTATCCCCCTTGTGGTGCTCAGGATGGGATGATGTCAAAGGGTGGATAATGAAGGAGTGAAATTAAGCCCAGGAAGAAGGGGTGAAGGGAATTTTTTTTATCTCATCATCCAGATCTATTTTAATTGTTAAGAAATTAAATTATTTTTCCCCAAGTCTGTGACAGTAATTGGTGCAGGATCTTCCTGTTCTTGTCTCAGCCTATGAGTTTTTCATCTTATCCTCCTGTCCTGTTGAAGAAGGGGAGTGAGAGAGGGGCTGGGTGGGTGTCTGGCAGTTGGCCAAGGTCAACCCACCACAGTAACAAAACTTATTTTTTCAAAATTATACTATGAAATTACTGAAACAAAAATATCTTCATTTACTTGAAAGCATAATTGTCTGTGAAGATGAGTTCTATTATTATTATGAGACACTATTTTATATGAATTTTTAAATCTAAAATTCTCAACCTGTTCAAATTTCTAACTGGAAGAGTGCTATTTCCATCATAGTGATCAAATCCCAGGCACAGAATTTTGCAGCATTAATTACTTGATATGTTTTTAAGTTTATATTCTGTGAGTATCCAGCTGTATTCATACAACCTTGTTCTCCTCTCTACATCCTCTGCGATATGCAGATCTGCATGAAATGACTGCTAACTCTGCCTCATCAAACTAATGAAGTTGGTGAGTATGTGATGTCTTTTTGAGGACTTTCTAAGACTGCTAGTGATGTTTAAGAGATACTTTCGGAAGACACTCAAAAAGTATCAGGAATATGCAATTTATTCAAGTTACATATTTAAGAAAAATGTTGTAGTCCTGCTCTACATTTTCTTTATGTTACTTTTACTGCTTTTGCTGCATAAAGTGTGAAAAAGTTAAGTAGCACGTGGCAAATTTTATAGTTACAGAAATGCCTGTCATGACCAAAAAGTCACTCTTGTCATCTTTGCCAAGGATAGCCCACAATTTGGTGGTCCTTTGGGACTACATGGTCCTCAGGCTGAACAGCACCTTGTCCTCACATTTTCCAGGTCCTGTGTGGGAAATATCTAACTACATCTAACCTCTCAGCCATGTCTCACAGGTTTCAGCAAAGCTGACTTATGTGTGCACAGCAATATGGAGGAAGACGCCTTTCTTAGAGCAGGGACACTCCTCTGAGCCTGCCTGGATCACTGGTCCAGGGAACTTCAGGTTAATTTGTGGTGCCTAAGGAAATTAAGATCCACAAGATGTGAACAGTCCTGGAAAATGGGAATAAATGGGGCCTAAGCACTCATACAACATAAGCATATGCTAAGTTTGGAGATGTTGCATCACACTTCAGATAATTACCTGTATCACCTGGAATCCAAGAGACGATCTCATCTTTGTTTACTTTACAATATTCTCAGAAATTTGCTTTCCAATTTTAATAGTACATTTAATTTTGTCTCAAAAGATTTGTACTTTAAAAATTTTAAGTGCTTTCAGAAATGTCTTCCAATAACATTAGATACTCATACGCTTGTAAATACAGCCTATCTTCTTTTACAAGAAGATCTATACAAAAGATTTTTATCCTAAGTGTGAAAAATAAGCAAAATTGGTTTAATCAATGTTTCCACCAGGGTAGAGTGGAGGCTGTTTGTCATTATAATTCATGAGGGGGCAGGTTGTTTCCTAATATTGAATGTCTGTTAATGTTTTCCGTTAGAAGCCAGTGAGTCTTTAACATAGTTAAAATGACTATAATTATGGCTGGGATGTAAGAACTGCATAGAAGGAAGGGCAAAATTATTTTGCATGCAGTTCAGTTTGATTTGGTTTTCACTCACCTATGTAAAACAAAAAGTGACATTTTATTATTTGCTGTAAGTGAGATTGCAGAACTTCCCATGTATGTGTCAGATGCTTTGTGTAAAAAATAGAGGTTTGGCCACATGGAATCTATTTGTTAAATTGACTTGTGAACTTTGGGACAAGGCTGTAATTCCCTCGACAGACCTGTGCAGCAGAGAAGCTGAAGGAACTTGCTCTCTCCCTGCCAGACTGGCCTTACGGCGGTTGCAGCACAGGCTGTGCAGAGAGCTGCTCCCCAGGGTGCGCATCGAGGTGGCGAGACTGTAGTTCCCTGAAGGTACATTGGGAAGAAAGTGGTATCGGGTTTACTCCTGTTGAAGCAGGAATAACTGGAAACTTAACTGTGATTTTTGTCACAAACTCTCTGCAGTTTGTTACAAACTGAAAATTGAGCCTAACTCCTATAAAGAGTCAAATACTGACTTTGAAGTTAAAATCCTATTCAGATAAAAGACATCTACACCTCTGCAGGTGTTGTAATGTTCAGCCTGTCTTGGCTGCAGAGTGAACAAGATAGAAACCTATTGATTTAGGGAATGAAGGCTATTTCCACAGCCCAAGGGTGTGAGAATTTATTTTTACATGAAAGCTCACATTCTGAGGAAAACAGCAAAATCTGTAAAACGATGTTTATGGAGTACATTATTGTTGCCTTCAGTGAATATTGACTTTGTATTCAGTGCTTTAAAATACAGGGTTTGTATAGACTGTTTCAAAGTATTCCATGAAAGGTGACTGAGAAAACTAAATGTATAAATATGATGCTATTTGTGGACACAACTTCTGAAATTGTCTACAACTCCACTGAGGGGGAAGAAAAAGGAGGGTGAACCAAAAATCAATAGGGTTGAAAAACAGTTAATGGATCTTGAAACTGTGTTTAATAACCAGAATGAACAGCAATACAGAAGTTTCTTGTACTCAGTTTTTATATGCTTCTTGCTTGAAGTCTGAGGGGTAAATATTTTACCTCTTAACTAAGACATAAACTTTACTTAAATTTACCTCTTTATTTAACTTTATCTCTTAACCAAGAGGTAAAATATTTTGGTTGTGTCAGTGTGGGGAAACTGAAGAAGTTTACAATATGTTAAAGAGAAATCCTGGTTTATATGGCCGATCACTTTCTGAGAAACTGGCACTTTCAAAGCCAAATCAAACACTCAGAAGTGTTAATTATTAAAAACAATTGTGATCCTACTACTGATTTCTTGTAGTCTTAATGTTTTCTCCTCTAGGCATAGTTCATGTTCCATGCAGCATGGAACAATAGTTTCTTAAACTCCAACACTTCTAATATTTGACAGTTTTATTTTCTGAACAAAAAGGAGTTTGTCATGACTTAATGAGGACCACACAGCCTTTCACTCACTCCCCTTTCCACCCCACTTTCCCCAGCAGGGTAGGAAGAAGAGGGAGAAAAAAGGGGAAAAAAAATCTTGGGGGTTGAGATAAAGACAGTTTAATAGGTAAAGCAAAAAGCCGTGTGTGCAAACAAAGCAAAACAAAGAATTCATTCACTATTTCCCATCAACAAGCAGGTGTTCAGCCATCTCCAGGAAAGCAAGGCTTCATTACACACAGTGGTTACTTGGGAAGACAAATGCTGTAACTCCGAATGTCCACTCCTTCCTTCTTCTTTCCCCAGCTTTATATGCTAAGCATGGCATAATATGGTATGGAATATCCCTTTGTTCAGTTTGGATCAGCTGTCCTGGCTGTGGCCCCTCCTGGCTTCTTGGGTGCCCCCCGCCTTCTTGCTGGCAGGCCATTATGAGAAGCTGAGAAGTCCTTGACTGCTTAGCAACAACTAAAATATTAGTGTGTTATCAACATTATTCTCATCCTAAATCCAGAACATAGAACTATACCAGCTGCTGGTAAGAAAATTAACTATCCCAGCTGAAACCAGGACAGAATTAGAAATATGAAATTCAAAAGTAGCGTTCTGGAAATTTGAAAGCGTTTCATTTGGCTTTATAAACAGATTCCTCACGTGTATTTAAAATAGTCTTGCTTTGGTAAGGCTGAAATGTTTTGTTTTGATTTTATTGACACAATGATTGCATTATATTAACATAGAAGTCAAAATGATCAGTTTCTTTGACCTTATTGAAATGAATCATTTGCACAGTTCTTCAACAGAAGGGTCAATGAAATGGATATCCTTGTGAAATGAGTTGATTTTGCTCAATTGGCATTTTCCAATGGAAAATACTACAGCAGAAAAAATATCAGCCATTTCTTACTTCTGACACATGCTATTTGTAGAATTGTGTCATGTCAGTTCAGTGCATTAGTATTGCAGTAGTAGTTTTACGTGTTCTTAGTGATTTCCTGTATCTCCCAGCTGACTAAACTCCACAATGCAATATCATAAAATCATAGAATCATAAAATGATTTAGGTTGGGAGGGACCTTAAAGGTCATCTAGTTCCAGCACCCCTACCATGGCAGGGACACATCCCACTAGACCAGGTTGCTCAAAGCCTCATCCAACCTGGCCTTGAACCAGGGATGGGGCATCCAACAGCTTCCCTGGGTGACCTGTTTCAGAGTCTCACCACCCTCACAGTAAAGAATTTCTTCCTAGTATCTGATCTAAATCTGCCATCTTTCAGTTTAAAACCAATATAGATGTTCACACTGCAATATGATGTGAACTATCAATGTTCACATCATGATATGTACTATCGTATTAAAAATTATCACTGCTCAAAAACCCAACACTATCCTCCTTACATCAAGGCTTTTGTCAAAATCTTGCATTGGCTGATGAGATAAACATCTTAATTTCAGATGTTGTGCTTAGTATATTATGACTCTTTACATTAGTGGTAACTTAGTTTAGTCAGCTGTAAAATTGTACTCCAGTAGTCTTCAGGTAATGTCCACAGTGACTTTTAACTTTACGTATTATTAGACTTTAGACATTATTAGACATTTCCTTCTTTACTGTAGCTGGAATTAGGTATATGTGGCTTCAATATTGTTACTTTGAATAATGGTGGGCCTTTTGTCAACTATTTAAAAATGTCATTTTAAATTAGATTACTGCTATTAAAGTGTCACTTATAAGCTAATTAAGAAAGGTTATAGTTAAGGCAATGAGTAATTTTGGATTGCAAAATCAACCACAATTAAAAAATAAAAATACAATGTTATTTCTATACATTCTATAAACAAAATGCTATATAATGCAAAAGTTCTCAAAGTTGTGTTATAAAATCATAGAATTATAGGACCATAGAATAACTCGAGTTGGAAGGGACTTCTAAGGGTCATTGAGTCCAACTCCAAATGTTCTCTCTTCGCTGTGTTTTTGGGAAACAAAAACAGATTTGGGACTTCAACTTTCAGTTATATTTTAATTTGAGAACGAGTAGCTGTTAAACTCTTTGTATCCTTCGTTGTTGTACATTGTATGCTTAATTTCTTATTTTCTTTTTGGTTTTCAAATAAAAAATATTCTTAATAAAAAATGCCTATTGACCAAAAAGAAAGAACTAGTTTGCTGAAAAAGTTCTATAACTTTAGCTAGAAATGTTGGAATAATGTTTTCCAAATAATTTATTCAAAGAATTAATTACTTTTTATTTAAGAAACAAATTATCATGCTATATAATGTATTTATTCCAAGTTGATCTACAGCACTGTAGAGTGAAACCCAATTTTACCTATCTAGTAATCAGATACGATAAGAGGATTTACTAATCAGTGGCATTCTTCCAGCATTTTGCTCTCTACAAGCCTTCTTCTGTATGAGGAAGCACTCAGTGGGACACTCTCGGAGTGTTTTCAGTCCACTGAAGGTCCTCCAACCTCCTATCCCAATGTCAGCACCAGCAAAGCAAAGGAGCACTGGGAGATGAATACTTTCGGAGACACAGATCACCCAAAAAGCCTCAAACCCCTTGAATCCAGACCCACAGGATTCACCTTAGTGAATTATCACCATAATGGCAAAAACCAGGAGCCTGAATAACCCTGATTCACACCTGGGCTCTCACTGCTTCTACATTCCTTGCTGTACATCCAGGAACTGATACCTTGAAAATACCAAAAATAGCCAGGACTGGCTTCATCCTAACTTCACATTAAGAGGACATGTTACCTCACACTGTCCTGCTTTATTTCTGTGATCTGATCTGCTCAGAAAATCTGCTCTGGGCGTAACCTGCCACATTGCTCTGGAGGGCTGGAGGCATGGTCCGGAGACGCAATTCCCTTCTGTGTGTGTGTGTGCGCGCCCAAGGCACAGGGTCACCATTTCCAGGCTATGTTCTGTTGACATGGAAATGGAGGCTTCAGCCAGCGCAGCAAGGGGTTTCCAGCTGCCAGCTGTGCAGCCTGTGAAGGGCTCAGCACTGAGGAGCAAGGCAGAATCATGGACCAGGCAGGTTTGCTAGAGAAAAGGGGGACGGGGAACAAGCCTGGGCACACACGCACTGATGACCCACGCAGGTCAGCTGTTAGCTTGTTCCCCGTTTCTGTTTAGGCTTGCTCTGACTAGATCTCACTAATGCAATGCCTAGATGTGGTCATAGAAACATAGAATCAGAAAATCATTTTGGTTGGAAGAGACCTTTGAGATCATGAAGTCCCACCGTTAACCTAGCACTGCCAAGTTACCACTAAAGCATGTCCTGTGGGGCTGCACTCTGGAGACATGCTGCCAGGTACCAGCGAGCACTTGCTGCTCTGCAGGGGAAAGGGAATGGGCAGTCAAGGGTGGCAGTGAGGCAGATGGGGCAGTGAGCTCAGAAACAAGAGCCTGCTCCCACAGTTCCCATGCAAGAACAGTAGAGCGATGATAAACAGGGTCAGCCACCATCTGGTGATTGTTGGACAAGTCTGTAGCGACAAGTCAGGTCTGAGGCTAAAGGATGTCAAGTTGGTGAGTCAGAGCAGGATGGGCAACTCACAAGCTTATGTATGACATAGGTAAGGCAAGCACCAACTGCATGGGCCTGAGCAAAAGTGCACCTCCCGAGCGGGTTCAGGCGCAGGCCCTGACGAGGTGTCTCCAAGGTCTTTCTGCCTTGTTTCCATCCCAGCAGTGTGATCCCAGTTTACTCAGCCAGGCTGCAGCAGAGCTGGCCTGCGTGCAAGCAGCCAGATCCTGAGGAGAGGGAAGGGTGGCAGAGCTGGGTGCTGCACTCTTGAGACACAGACCTCAAAAAGCAGCACTGGTAAAACACCACCAGTCTTGGGTTTTTCTCCCTTAGACAGTCCTCCAGCTCTCTCTTAATAGCTTTGTACACTCAAGTAACCCATAGAGCCTCATGCCCCACATTTCCATAAAAAATCCTAATTTTGTCAAATAGAGCACAAAGGACGCAGCGGAGATTCAAGGCAGTGTGCTTTTCAGTAGACACAAGGGCAATTTTCTTTACACAAGACTGGCTTTAATGAACATGCATGGGAATCAGTTCTTACCATTTGATTTCAGGGTCATGTGTCAGTCCCCTTCTATTTAGCACGAACTGACTAGGTCTAGTTCTTTGGTAGTGTGGCACACGAGCTGGTGGGAAACCAGGAAAACCTTGGCATTCATTATGCCTATACACCTTCAACAGGTTTTCATAATTGATACTGTTTTGTTAAAATGTTTTAAACCAAAAATATGTGACTCGTCAGAAAGTTCAGACCAGCTGAAATTTTTACTCTTTTAAAAATTGCAGAACTTCAGTGAAATCTGAAATTTGTTGTTTATCTATCATTGCGTCAGCATGATAACGCTTCTCATAGCATGCACTTTCTTTAATTCATCTACTTCTATGAGTTCACCATGCTTCTTTTACATCCATCCCCTGACAAGAGCATATCTAAGCTGTTTGCCTTGTTTCAAGCCCAAAGATTTTATCGGTAATGGTATTGACAGTGTAATTATATTCTTTTTACCAGCTTATGTCAGACAAAAATGTAGATCATGAAGTGAAACATGTGAATTACTTGATGTGTATTACAAGGGCACTAGTCATTTTAATTGCATTATTATTACGTCTGGAACAGAACTACTTTCTGAGTGATGGGTACCCTTAAAACATAAATGGAAAGTTCAGTTTTCCAGGCCAGAGAAACCTATTGCATTCCAGAATAAATTATCCTGAAGTGAATCTTGAAGTGTTCAACATCTTTGTAGGTGACATGGACAGTGGGGTCGAGTGCACCCTCAGCAAGTTCGCCGATGATACCAAGTTGTTTGGTGAAGCAGACATGCTGGAGGGGAGGGATGCCATCCAGAGGGACCTAGACAGGCTGGAGAGGTGGGCCCAAGCCAACCTCATGCAGTTCAACAAGGCTAAGTGCAAGGTCCTACATCTGGGTTGGGGCAATCCCAAGCACAAATACAGGCTCAGCGAGGGATGGCTGGAGAGCAGCCCTGAGGAGAAGGACCTGGGTGTGCTGATCGACGAGAAGCTCAACATGAGCCAGCAATGTGCGATCGCAGCCCAGAAGGCCAACCGCATCCTGGGCTGCATCAGGAGAAGTGTGGCCAGCAGGTCAAGGGAGGTGATTCTGCCCCTCTACTCCACTCTCGTGAGACCCCACCTGGAGTACTGCATCCCTCTCTGGAGTCCCCGACATAAGAAGGACATGGACCTGCTGGAGAGCCATGAGGATGGTCGGAGGGCTGGAGCACCTCTCCTATGAGGAGAGGATGAAAGAGTTGAGGCTGCTCAGCCTGGAGAAGAGAAGGCTCCGGGGAGATCTTATTGCAGCCTTCCAGTACCTAAAGGGGGCCTAGAGGAAAGCAGGGGAAGGACTTTTTACTAGGGCATGTAGTGATAGGACGAGGGGTAATGGCTTCAAACTGGAGGAGAGCAGGTTTAGATTAAACATTAGGAAGAAATTTTTTACTTTGAGGGTGGTAAGGCACTGGAACAGGTTGCCCAGAGAGGTTGTTGAGGCCCCATCCCTGGAGGTGTTTAAGGCCAGTCTGGATGTGGCCTTGGGCAGCCTGGTGTAGTGGGAGGTGTCTCTGCCTATGGCAGAGGTGTTGGAACTCGATGACCTGCAATGTCCCTTCCAACCTAAACTATTCTATGATTCTATGATTCTATGAATGGAATAAGGTCATGTTTGGGTTTTTTTCTTTCCTAATTCTTCAAGCAGCTTGTAGTATTATATTTCTGACTGTGAGAACTTGAATTGTCTTTGATTCTTAGTTTGCAGTCTGTAAGAATATGATTGGAAGTAATTTGATTTACAGTGACTGAATGTTTTTAGTTGCCCAAGCACACTAAAACAACAAAATAAATTTCTAAGATATATTCCTTCCTAAATGTCTGATCACTTTTAATGAAACATTTTGTCATCTGAGAAAGGCATCAACTTCAGATACACATATTTATTATTTGTTTTCAGAAACATACAACAGTTGCATAAATCAGGCTGAAATTCCTGTCTCCAACAATGGCCATACTAAGCAGGCCATTATTCTCCAAATAGGAGAATAGTGTGAGTCATCGGAGATCAGGGCAATCAGAGGATAATATTTTACTGACATATTCTCTCAGACTTCAGCAATTTGTAACAGAGGTGACAGTGAGTGCTTGAAGTGAGAGGTATTGTTTTTGTGTTTAATAGTCCAATGGATTTTCTGCTGTTTGTCCAGTCATAAAGGTTTTTTCTTCCACAATACCCTGTAGTAAAAATATAGCTTAACTATTCATTGTGTGAAGAAATAATACTTTTTCTTTTTTTAAATCTGAAATAAAATTGTTTAATTTGATCTTTATGGATCTTTTATTAGAAAAGACAATTGTTCCCTGATGACTGTTTTCCCTGTGCTACTCACCATACTGTATTCTAAGTGCTCAGTATTGGTTTACTTCTATTCCCATTGAGACTACCAACAAAGGATTAGGGGGAAATAGAGTTAAGTCAAAATCAGGAACTTCTGAAATCTTAGTTTTATTCTTAGTTCTTTTCTCTTTCACTTTTGAAGGATGTATACCTTCAAACTTCTTTTTTATTCTGTCATCTTGCACACTAGCTCCTCTTCCCCTCTATTTTTTTCTTTTTTAATGTTATGAATTATGTTATGCTGTATACCATAAACATATATTGAAGCCTGGCGGATACAACCAGGGACCTCTTCCATTTCCCAGGAGAAAGTTGTACTGAGAATGTAATAACCATGACAATCAAAATTCTGCAGTCATTCCTTTGTATAAAGAACTCCATATTTTTGCCAGGTAACTTGGGACATATATAAACAAAACACTCAGAGTTTGCCTTTGTATCTGCAGTGACCAATGATTTTCAAGATGACAGAACTTTTTCATTTCTGTCTAGTAGTAGCAATCTAACACAACAGTGGAATAAAGTTTAAATTCCTGTTTCCTTTTCATAGTATTTTATAGATAGCAGGATGATCTCCTCTTTAGTATATTATACTTCATCAGAAAAAATAATGTATGTATTCAAAACAAAACCAAGAACAAAAAGATTAATGAAATCCCTCTTATAAAGACCATTAAGGCAATTTATTTTCCCTTGAGATCATTCAATTTACTTTCTAGTGATTTGGCTTGCCTCTAGTTAAAAGTTTTTCCCATCATCCCAAACGTAATCTAACACTTCAGCATTAGCTTAATCATTCATCAGTTAAAGATTATAAGGTACCTCCCCACTTAATTAAGACGAAACACCACTTAGTCATTGAGTGATACTGCTTAAAGATTAGCATGTTTTCTCCTCTTGCAATTCCTCTAGAATGATGCTTTTTATGTTATCGCTATTAACTGTAAAATCTTCAGTAATTAGTTGTCCTTTTGACTAAGCTTGATTCAACTTTGACTCCACTGCTAACTTTTTAAGTTAGCTTTAAAAAAGTGAAGCAAGGCTTTTCCTTCTTGGGAACAAATAATTTGTAAAATAAAGAATTTTATTTTTTGTTTTAATATGAATCAACAATATATGAGAGACACAAAAATTGGGATGTAGAAAGAAAGGAAGTAGAAATATTAACCAGTCCAATGATATGGTTAACGATGCTGTAAGGATAGGCTATTCCTAGCTGCCTGTAGGAACATTTGGGTTTGTATTTCCCTTGCATGATGATGAATCAGTTAAGTATGCATGCAACTATGATAAGCGTATGGACCACCATTTTAAATAGCTGTGTGGGCAAAGCAAACAAGACTACATGCATTTAACAGTTAATGTGGGAAAAGAGAAAGAGATTAGCTATCAGATAGCCTTTAGTGCATTGAAAGGGAGATTGTCGGAGTGAAGATAGCAGACAGCTGTCAGAGTGAACCATTTACAAATGCTGACTTGTGCTTCGGCAGTGATGAACAGCTCTCCCTCTCAGTATTGCACTGTAATTAGCACTCCCTGAAATAGTTCACCAGAGATTTGAAGACTGCCAAGCTCTATACTTCTTGCCCTGGCCTAGTTTAGATAGCTTTTCAAGCCAATGATGGAGAAAGGTTAATGCAGAAGATTCTGCTCATTAGGAATGCTAGAAATATTAAGGGACTTCTTGGATTTTGTAGTAGCCACTGTGTCTATGAAGCAACACATTCAGACTCCTCTGTTTCAAAAAGTGAAAAATTTATAAAGTTAAAAGCAGAAAAGAGTGAATTGAAAAAGGCATTCTTCTATCAAGTCTTTCATTTGCTCCTGATTTTTTGTTGTTTCAGGGTGGGAGGCTTGTTTTATATGCAAAGTCCTGGTCTTTCAACCTGATGAATTTAGTACATTCTTTTACTGATACAGAACACCACTGGATTCTCTAAAAATATTTGAATCATCCAAACAATCTGTATACTTAAATAAAAACAAAGGACTGGTTGCAGCAAAAGATGTCAGTTAAAATCAAAGAATACACTTCTGGGATCTGCTAGGTACAAAATTAGAAACTAGGGAGACCTACGCTTATTCTTTTCTTTCGCATGTGGTTCTTTGGAGGGACGGAGGCTTTTCTGCATCTTGCAGTACCCTTTAAAAATATTGAGAAAATTATTCCATCTATTCAGAGGGGATGATTACTTACAAATGTAAGAACATTATCTATTTCCCTCTTTGGATCATACAAAAAGGTGACCTGAAATGTCCTGTTAGTTTCTGTTGACTTACCCTGCAAACTGGATATACCTAGAATAGCCATATCTCACTGCCATGGCCCTGCCAGGGCTGGTGGCTCCCGGGGGGCCAGTGGCAGTGGGGGGTCCCCATGGGGGCTCAAGGCAGAGCCTAGCAGCCGTGGCCCATCCCAGCTCCAGCCAGGCACAGAGCAGCTGGGGACACTGGGGCAGTCCTGGCCCCAGCTATCAGGCACCTCCCTGGGGATGGGGACAGGGATGTGTCATGGGCCCATGTGTGGGCTGGGAAGAGCTGTGAGGAGCTGGAGGCTGGTCCTGCTGCGTGTCTCTATGGCAGGGGCTGACCATCCTGGGGGGCTGACATGGGGTGCTGGGGCCTGGGCAGGGCAGGGGGAGTCCTAGGGGGCCGGGCAGGGACAGACAGGGCTGGTGGTGCCCTCAGGGACGTGACACTCTCCTTGTAACATAAATACAGGCTGAAACCAGTTGAACGAAGAAAAAAATTAGCATGAACTGCAAGAATCTGCTACAGAGTGAACTTGCAGTTTAATAAATGGCCATTTGGTGTTGGGGCTGTGTGCCACAGGAGTACACGAGGACCTTAAAATCTGACTGCTTATGGTGACCATTTCTATTCATTATAAATCATTAAGGCTATACAGCAACGCAAGTTTTAGTCCTGTTTAAACTTACTAATAAATATTCAAAGCATTACATAACAGTGAACACAACCATACATTTTTTGCTGGGCAAAAACTTGTAACTATTTGGTACGTGTTTATCATTGTCATCCACAAAATGAAGAGTTGTGGGCTCTGAGATGTATAATCTTTCCCTCCCCCCTGCACTGTCATCTTAAGCAGTGATAAGTGCTAATTGGGAAGACTTTCTTATCAGTTCACAGGGAAGCATATTAACACGTGTCCTACTTAGAAACAGATTTTACTCATAAGAGGAAGTGGGTGGGTGCCTTACCCATCAGCCCTGAAGGACAGATAGCTCTATCTCAGCCACAGCAATGGGGTAAGGCTGCTGCTGGGAAGGTCCAGGTGATTAATTTCTGGGTAAACAATAACCATCTTGCATTAAGATCTCCCCATCATGCTCAGTTGAATGAAGTCTACTTCCCACATTGTGAAGGCTAAGTACTGTATGTTTCTATGTAATTTTGAAAAGCTAGTTTGTATAAATATTTGTAGCTGTTTGTAGAAAAAGGCATTGGGGTTTAAGGTTGAGTACCACTGTTTGGCTGGAAAGGGAGTTTAGATTATTTGAGATTAACAAACCTCTGTTTTCTGAGTCAGATTGTAAATCAGTATTAGTCTAGACCAACCTGATTTACAAAGATGGAAAAAAACCCAGAATAGAAGCCATAAAAATAATTTGAAAAGCTCAGTGTAATTCCCAATATTATAAAAAGTTCCATCACTTCAGGAGGGACAAGCAAGTGAGGGTGTAGGAGTCTTTCATAACATTAAATAGGGGCAATACTGAGACTTCCTGTACACACGTACAGATTAATGCCAATTAATGCTAATAAATGCTCAAAGACACAATGCCACTTTAATCACAATTTGAGAAAGGCAGCTCCCTTTGTTTAGATTTTTGCATGTTTTTCTTTCGCTCTCCTTTTGTACTGTCTCCCACAGGAGGACAAACAAGCAAACTTTTAAAGTTTAAGTCACCTTTAAAGCTTAGCTTTCTTTTCATGAATTTAGATTAAAAGGGTGGGGTTAGAAGTGATTTATCTCTTTTCTATGTCATCTGTGAGGTTCATGGAATTGACTTATCAACCATTAGTAACCAAGATAACAGTTTTACTCAATGGTTGCTATTCAGACAGTGATTGACAAAGGTGATCCATCTCCCCACTGTACTTTACTAGAGGGTTTCTGCTATTTAGCTGAAAAAAGAATAATTTCAGTTTAGTTTCCAGCTGTTTCACTGAAAAAAACGCTTTTGTGTCAGAGAACACTAGGAAGCATTTATCTTTCTCTCTGGAACAAATTCACCTTTTTTATTTGCAGCAGCATTAAATGCCGCAAAAAAGGTCAGAAGCTACTTCTTTGGAGATTTTTTTCCCTCCTTTCCTTCATCCTACTGGAATATCGTATATACAAGATGGTATTACCTGAAAACCTTCTGAAACAAAGGTATCGGGGCAAAAAGCAAAACTAAAAAAAGGGAAAAAAATTAATTTACCTACATTTTCATCACATCTCTTCCTGCATTAGCTTGTTTAGTAGAGCCCTGATAGCTCTTCCAGGGAGTTTTGACTCAACAGATCCTCTGCAGCTTCACAGAGTCACTCTTCATGCATGTCCACACTGACTCAGGTGTAGGTCTCAAAAACTTGGCTTTATGTGGTAGGCAAGTGTGATTCATGGTGGGAGCATTTTAAAGGAGTCTCTAACCAAGCCCAAAGGCAGTGATTATTTATGACTTCTGCCGACGTCAATGCCATCTAATACATGTCTCCCTAGTTAGTGGAATCTAGTGCAGACAGAACAGCTGTGGTACATTCAATATTTGCCTGATTTTGAGCTTTTTGACCAAAGGACCTGTCCTATTTATATTTCTGGAAAGTAGGATACAAGGCTATATAAGTTTCAGAGCTGGTAGGAGACATTTAATGAAACAATTATAAGATCTAAGTGTTCTTAATTCTGAAATTTTATCTCACTAAGAAACAGAAAAGTGAGAGAGTCATGTATTCATTTATGGTTTATTGATTTTAATTTTTCCTTCCTCTTTATTTCTCACTACTTGTGTACTTTCAGTAATAAAATGGAGAGAAAGCAAGAAGAATAAGAAATAATGAGTATTTGTATTGAAAACCAGTTTTCAGATAATGTTAAACAGACTTCGTTGCAATGTTAAAAATAGTTGCCTAAGATTGTTGTTGTTATTTTTTTCCCCCTAAACTAATTAAATACAAAATAACAGTTGTGACTGATCAAAGTAATGCTTAAGAAGGTAAAAAACTAGTGATAGTATAACTAATGATACACCTGTTCTCATGGTACAGTTGTACAACATTCAAAATATTTTATCCATAAAACAAATAGGTTTCTTTGCACTGAGTTTTCTCACTGTATACTGAGCTCCTTTGTTACATAAGGACAAGCTTTAGCAGTCAGGATAAATCTTTTCAACACTGTGAATATGAATAAATATTGCACTGTGTATACAGAATGTTGCACCAAATGGGTACACAGTATCTTTTCTCTCTAGCTACCACTTTCTTGTCCTGGTCTGGTTTTGTTGTTTTTTTGTTGGGTTTTTTTTTTTTTCCTCTGGATTTCAAAGTGTCCATTTAAAAACACTGTACAGAATATAGCAGAAATTGCACTATTTTTTAAAAAAATTACGTACTGCCTGTACCTACGTCATATTTCATGAGAAGTGGTAGTGGGAAAGAACAGAATCATTCCAAGAGCTAGGAAGACAGTACTGTGGTGGGGATACTGAATGCTATAGTGATACCATGCAACTCCGCTGATTTGGACTTGACCTAGTTAATATCCTCTTGTGAATAATTAGAAAGTTGCCACTAGAATGTTAATGAGTCAGTGTTCTTCATCACCACTTAGTCACAAATTAATCCCACTTCGTCAAGACATAGTGAGAGGTTTTTTTGTTTGTGGGGGTTTTTTTTGGTTTTGTTTTGGTTTTGTTTTTTTTTTAAGAATTCAGATTTGCAAAATATTCATCTCAACTTTTGACTGGTGCAAACTGCAGTTGTTTCAGGTCATATCTAGAATCACTGAAATTTACTGCTTTTACTTTTCTTGATGGAAAAAAATTATATTTGTGGGTTATAACTCCATTTATGAATGGGATGTCCATTACAAAATTATCTACTCAATAAAATAATTCTTATTCTAACTATAGTTGGGGGTGGATAGAGGGTGGTTTTTACTTTTTTTTTTTCCACAGAGCTCCCATATATCAGCCATTGCTTGTGACTGCAAAGAAAACAGACATTGTCATAGAAAACACTGATTGCTTTTCAATTTTTTTTCATCTGAAACCTCTTTGCTCTTGGTGAATCCTCACGTAATAGATCTGGTGGTTTCATGAATACATTAAACAAGTTATAATGACTGCTTCAGTAATAAGTGCTGAAGCAGCAGGCATAATGTGTTGTAGGAATGAGATTTTGAGAAACTAATGTCTGTCTACAATTGAAAGGTATTGACAAAATCCTCATTGCCAGAGAGCCTTAATATGAAGCCTGCCTTCTTTTCTGCAATCTTTTTTAATGCTATACCTTTAGGAAGTGTTACAGGTAGTCATAATGTACAGACATGCAAGGATTTTCTTACTAATGCTGAATAAGGTATCTGAATGAAAACACATGTCCCTATTATCTGTTAGATTCTATGAGATGATAACTTCATGAAAAACACAGGACATAAATCCACCTCGAGTTAACTGACTTGGAATGTGTTTTTGTGCTTTTTTAATAGGAATCAGATGAAATATCTATGCAGTAAGTGTTAATTCTAAATATTTTTAAATAAATACATATATAAAAGAGAAAAAAAAATTCTTTAGCACCTTGTAAGATTTTCTTATAAGTAGTGTGGACAAGCATATTTGCAGAGATACATGCAGGTGTTTTATATGGTCAGCTCTTTTAAACTTTATTGTAGCACAGCATTTTCACCCCAGCATTGGATCTTGGTACACAGTGATAACTTAATATGGTTCTGAAAGTTTTGTGTTAAAATAGGTTAAGATATTTGTTCCAGCAAGTTTTGAGAACTACTATTCATCCTTTCAATGAAAAACTTTCCTTCATCTGTCTCCTCATTTCACTGAAAATCACAATTTTGCTAAGTAGTTTTGATATGTTTTGTTGCTGATATAATCTTTGGAGGAAAAAACAGACAGTTATTGCCTATACCTTTACAAGAAGTTTCTCATTATAACATCAAGACTAATTTGGATGAACACGGCAGGCATCCACAGAGCACAAGTAGTATCTTTTGCAAAGAACTACCATAAAAAAGTTTTTGTGGAAGATACAATCTGCCTTGTACACAAATAAAGCCAATTCTATTTCCCACTCTCCCTTAAATGTAAGCTTCTTAGTGGAGTATCTCAAAAAAAGGATAAAATCTAGAGATTAAAAGGTCATAAGACACATATATCAAAAGAACAGAAGGGGCTGAGAATGAGTTTGTAAAGAAGTAACTTTTAGCATTCACTATAATTGGTCTGCTACAGTACTTATCCATTATCTGCTTTTTTTAGTTATCACCATTTTTCTGGAACATGATGGATAATTGTACTTAGGAATTTGAAAGTAAAATGTGGCATTTGCATAAAGAATTCATTTTTAACTCAATTTCACCTTTACGCTTTTTAGCCTCATCTTATTAGAAAAAGGCACCTGAAAAGCAAAGTTAGTTTCCATAAGGGCATATCTTATATCGCTATAAATCACGGGACCTTTTGACTTTTGAAAGATAGCTTCCTACTTTTTGCAAGATTTCTGTCCTCTGTGTCACTGTGACAGCAACCTCAATTTGATACTATAATGTAACTGACTTGAGAAGCTGGCACAGTATCTTTGAGGTTTCAAAATGAAGGTAAAAAATACCACTTTGAGAATATGCTCATTATTTCTAAAGAGAGTGAAGGAAGAAAGCAGAAAACATGTACAAAACTTCAACCTTTAAATACTACAAACTGCTGAAATATGCACATCACACATTTAATCAACAACAGAGGCCCTTTTGGTCAGAGCAATTTATCATCAGATAGACAAGGATTATGATAGATGATGGGATGCAGGAGAGCCTGTTTCTCTGTATGAGTCTGAAGAGGTATCTGCTCACGTGAAACGTTAGGGTTGCTATACCTGGGAGAGTTAATAAGGGATTTAGCAGGGCATATCCACTCTTGGATTATGCTTCCCTTTTGAGTATTTACATAAACAAGCACTCACAAATGTGTGTCTGCTAAATACTCTTGACTCTAGTCTTCCCTTTCTGGGTTAGTCCAGTTTTGCCCCAGGCACCGTTTTCCATTGTGCAATTTCATGTGCATCACTGTAGCACGTGCAGCTTCTTCAGAGTTGGTACGAATTAATCAATTGTGATTTAACCTATGAAAAGTAGTTGTTCCATGAAAGTATCATAGCAACTGTGTATCAAATAAAAATACAATTTAAATTTCCATGTAAGTAGTTGCCTTTCCATATCTCTCAGTTGATTCACTTTTGTGCTGCTAGTATCATTTCTTTAAAACACACCACTAACATCCCTTTTCTGTGGTGCTTTGATTATGAATAATTTTTTTATGCTTGATCTTGCATTTGAACATTGTGGGTTTTTTTCTTTTCGCTTATTTGGTGTTTCTAACTGTGATCATTTCTCCTATTTTAAAGCTGTAGAGAGATCCTCAGCAGAATTATGTTGGAACAGCTCTGCTGATCTTAGAAAAAGCAGGGCAGTTTACACCCACAGAAAAAAACCAAAACTTATCTCATTTTGCACCTGAACACAAGAATTGGGCTAACACATAACAAATCATGTCTCAAATGTAAAAAAAAGTCCAAAACCAGACACAAGTCGCTAAAAGCCTTACCTCAACAGTGATAAATGTAACCAAGAATAGGCTAAATTTGTTATGTTTCAAATAACTTCCTCTAAAATCACTGATTTCTTGTTTGTATGCTCCTCCTACTGTCTATCTTGTTTCAGGTTTATGCCTTCAGCTTTGCCTCTCATTCATGTTTTCACAGCTTTCAGCTTATTTTGTTGCACACTGCTGCAGTTATTGAGGTCTTGTTCTTCACATGAATTGAAGGATGCACAGTGGGATTCATTCTGCCTAGTCTGGCTTCCCCCAGCTGAGACGAGAGAGTCTTAGTTGGTCCCTCAGACTCTATCAACAATTCAAAAAACTAGCTACACAGGACTATATTAATTTTATTTTAAGAAAGGACAAGTCATTCCCATTATCTAATTCTCACTGTAAATTATCAAGGAAATCAAGCTATACTAACTCAGACTCAGAGATCCAGCTTTTAGATGCTTCAGTGTCATGGATTTCACCTCTAATTTCCTTTTCATTGCTCTATTTTTTATATATCACTCTAAAATTTGTCTTGTGGTTAACTCTAAGGTGAGAGGTGAGGTATCAGTGTTACAAACGCTGTTCTGCCTATGACTAGAAGTTTCTTAGAAAGTTGTGTGTAAGGTGGATCAGAGTACAGTCTATCCTCCTGAAAAGTTTTTTTCACGTTTCGGGTTTTTTGTCCCTAAATTCATGTTCTTTTCTCTTGAGTCCAAAATTTGTATTGTCCCAAAAGAGCACAGCTGTCACTTTTCAAATCAAAACTTGGTCTTTAACATAACTGTGTCTCAGTCCATTAATATGCATAACACTAAGAAAAGTGTGTTTCTCAATGAGAACAATGAGTAACAATGCTCAAGATGCAGAGTGAGTATGTATATACGCACATGTATCTGCGTCTCCAGCAGTAACAGGTTTGTGTGGGATTTTCAGCCGACTACTCTGACTTTCAAAACAACTTGTCATGTAGAACCTCAGTCATCTGTAATACTTTTGAAAACACTTCTTTCTTTTCCCCTGAAGCTTGCTCCCAAACTTTCATTCATCAGTGCCTTCTGGCACAAACCTGTGTGGGTGCTGTGGTCCGCTCAACCTATACAGCTGGAAAGCTTAACACACATGAGGAGCAGAACATTCTGGAAATTGCTTATTCTCCATTTCCCAGGAGAGTCAGTCTTTTACCCATTTAGCTGCCGCATTCAGAATTCAAATGCCCTTATTATGATTGTTCATTGCCAACAACGTGCTCTGCACTGTGCAATACGTAATGCTGCAGGCAGAGTCCTCTCTAGGGACAAAAGCATGTTATTCTCTCACTAATGGCAGGTGAGACCGTAGGGATTTTGAAGGCAAAATATCTTCTTGGGCTTTACAGCTACAAAGAGAAAAAGATCAAAGACTTTTGAACCAGACAGTGCAGTCCTCACTGCTCCCTGTTAGAGCAGGGGTTTTATTTGTTTCAGATGTGCTTATGTTGTGGACACAATTCTAGATATTTTCCCAAAATAAGTCAATCTTTACATTATATTTTGCCATTGTTTTCCTGTTTACAGTTGAAGCCATTGCCTTACTGTGTATTTTAAGATGGGGAGTGGAGCCACAGAGGAGTAACGTGATCTTTGTCGTGACGTATGCCAGTGACAGAAACAGAACCTATGCTTTCAAACAGTACAGTGTTTCCAGAAACTACATCCTTTCAAATGATGGTGCTTTGAAAGACATGTAAATGGAAGCAAGTTATATAGTGGCAGAATGTGGTACTAAAGGTGTACTCTACACATATCTATGAAACCGCGTTATGCCAGTGAACTCACAAAGTTTATTGAACCCTGTGCTAAAAGACAGCAGTTATATTGTTTGTCATCAACATCTGCAGATGACATTTGGAAGCATCTGCAAGAATCTGAAATTCCTAGTGCTACTTCTCCTTTTGGCTCTTCGGTTACTATGGATTGACACACCAACCTCCTGTAAAATACTTTCTCCTGTTGTTCTTCATAGGTAATGTACTTAAACTTTTGCACATTTGCTTCACATTATTTCTCAGTGTCGCAGATTAGATCTTCTTCATTTCACTGTAAGATGTATGACAACATTCAGGAATAGTCACTGAAGAAGAGATCAAGGTTGTTTAGGCAAATGTGAGATAGCTACTGTAACATCAGCTGACAGTAAACACACTTCTCCTAGCAGATGAAAAGAAGAATGTCTAAAGGTGTTATTTTCCAACCCTGTGAATGAAAAGGAAACTTAGAAATAGCTATTATTAATCCATTTAATGACGGATGCTACTATTTTTCAACAGTGTTAAATTACTTTATAAGGGGCCATGGCTTCATAACAGTGAATTGCTACTTACCTGAGCAACCCTAGTCACTCTGCAGGGACGAAACACACAGTAATTGCCATATTTGGTAAGAATGAAATACTGTCCAACACAGTGTATCATTTACAAATGCAGCCAGTGCCAGATAGTTCTTATAAAGATTAGGGAAATCCTATGATCTTGGAAGAAAAAGAGCCTCCCTAGATATTTTGAAAGAGGTTACTGTTAGCTTTGATGCAGGTTTAACAATCTAGTGGTCAAAGTATGAGAGGACAAAATTAGAAGTGTATTACAGTGAAGTTAATACCAGGAAATATTATATGCATTTAATTTTCCTTAGAACTACTGTTGGCTGTTGTATACGAGAAAATGAGGATAATACTAACCTAGGATAGTTAATTTTTTAAAAATAATTTGCCCTAAGTTACTAAAGTAGCAACTCTCTAATTTGTCTATATCTATTACTAACATATTTTTTCTTATTACAATGAGATCACTATATCCTGCTCAACAAAGAAGTGATAAAGTAAAAAGCATGGCAAGAAAAAAAAAAGGCAGCGAAAAACAGTTTTTCAAAGCATTTTGATCACCTCGAGGCAGGATTAGGAGCAGAAACTAACATTTTAGGCCCTGTGTCAGGGCCTAGACTATGGACCACACTGTTCTCTGCAACAGCTGGTAAAGATGTCATAGTCAATCATGCATTTTCTCATGCAATACAATCATATTCCTTTGAGCTTTAAAGAACCCTATTGCTATTTTCTTCTCTGGATCCAATTTTAGAGATGAGCCACTGTCACTGACATTAATACTAGGCTTAGTCAGAGCTTGTGCTTTGTTTGTAGAGGGATCATTTTTTTAGAGGTGGAGGATTAAGTGCTGGAATCAGAAAAGAAAAAAACAAAGAAACAACAAACAACCCAAAAAAACACAAAGGAGAAAAATTAGTCTGCAAACAGTTTATTTCACCACTGACAAATTTAGAGTTAGGTGCTAAGAGCTACTAGATGGTGTTAAATCATCTGATTTGTCTTGTAACTCACAAAGTTTACAGTATTACCTTGCTAGAGCATCCAATTGCAACCCTTTTCTATTTCTTTCTTTCCCATCTGAACTGACATCTCTCTGGAGTATGCTGCCTTCATTGGGGAAACCCTTTAACTAGTAACAATTCCAAACAAGGTCTCAACAGTATTGATTTATATTAGAGTATGTGTGTTCTTCCCCCTCCCCCTGACATACCTTTTTATAAATTAATTCTTCACATTTGCAAAATTTCAGCTGAGGAGAATAGTTATTCAGTACTACTGCGGTATCTCCATGTCATACCTCTGCCAAGATATGAATGGTCTCAATAATGCAGTTTTCATGACATCACAGAATCATCTAGGTTGCAAGAGACCTTTGAGATCATTGAGTCCAAACATCAACCTAACACAGCCAAAACCACCACTAAACCATTTCCCTTAGCACCACATCTACCCGCCAGGGTAGATCCCTTCAGGGGTGGCTGTTCAGCCACTTAAGACCTAAGTAAGTTCTGTAAGACCCAAGTTCAGAGGGAGATGGTATTCCTAGGGATGAAAGTTGCTATGTAACGGTGCTTGTGAGGAGAGAGAGGACAGTAAAATCTTTTTCTGATGAGCCTCTATGAATATTCTTTTGGCCTCAGATAGCTTAATACCCTGTCAACTTCCCAGAAAGCCTGTTGAACCTCAGAGCACAAGAGAGCTTTTCTGTGCTATTGTCACTCAGTGTCTGCAATTTATCAATGTTTGTGCATGGGTTCGAAATACATGTGTGGAGCTTGAGAAATTATTGTTTTTAACTATGTTTTAGGCTGAGTAGCCAAAGAAAGGAGTCTGTTTTTACACACTATCCCCAAATTTCTGCCTAGTTTCTAAAGCAAAATGGAATAATTTCTAATCTACTCAATTAGACAGAGCCTGCTTCAAACTGTAGTGTAAGACCTTTTTCTCTCATTGATTACAGCTAAACTTTTATTTCAACAGTATTTTGAACAACACTTGCTTCAGGAGCTTAAGCTCATTAATTTTATTTCAATATTGTTCTTTTAGCTTTTTTCTCTTCAAAGAAAATCTCTGCAATTTGTCTTGAAAGCTCTAGTTATAGCCAAATTATTTGCATTTTCTATCCAGCGAGGCTTATCTTTCAGTTTAGGCAATTGCTTTGGGAGTTTGCATTTTGGGGTAATCTTCAGATCTCTTCTTCTTTGAGTATGGAAAGGAGGGAGAAGAAATTCACAGTCAAAATTATTCAACTGCAGAAACTTACACAATTGTAAATGTTATGGTGAATTTAACCTGTGCTACTGCTGATTGCACAGCTGCTACATGTTTATACCAATGTGGCTTCCAGTTTTCCTTCAAACCCAAGCCCCAGTCACCCATATTCTGATATGTCAGCTGACATTCAGATTCCTCTCTTGAGTGAGCCAGCTGGCTTCCCTGGCAGTAAAATGAGGGAATGCATTCAAATCTTTTCCCTGCAGACCTTATGATGACCAGAACTGTACTGATTAAAGCCAGTTCACAGTACTCCCTTCACATCTTATGCCCTCAAGCCTGAACAACATTGTGATATCTTGACCTTGGCTTTTTAATGCTGAAGTTCATACAAGGTAGGCTGTACCTTGTACATTTCTGGGTAAATTTTCTGTGTACCTCTTATGTAAGGAAGGTGATTTGTATCGCAGAGAAAAACAGTCCTCATCCATACTTTGAATGTGCTCACAGCTGAGTGCGCAGCATCTGGTGTGAATTCTGTGGCAGAAAAAGGAGACAATTTCCTAGGATCTCCTGTGCCTTAACCAGGAGGAGCCACACAGATTCTCTGTTTGGTTGGATGTTTTGTTTTTAAAATCAAATCAGAAGTGTTTATTCTCTGACATGTTCTACTGTACCTGTGATGAATTGCACAAAATACATAGCAGGCAAGCTACAACTGGGACTTCTCACAGCTCAGGCAGCTTTAACTATGTTTCAGGACGAGTCACAGCTGAAGCCTCAGTGAATGGGAATACCAGTATCCAAAGAATGAAAAGAAGACCCTTTCACCCAGATAGGTCTGAAGTCCCAGTAGAGAAAAGTTTCAGGTGTCTAAGGCTACAGAATTAATTCCCTAAGACATCCTTCAGGGACGAGAAAACTCATTTCTCCTGTAGTCTACATAAATACATTGCTATGTGTAATCGTTCCGACATTTCATAGAATCATAGAATGGTTTAGGTTGTTTGTAGAAGAATAGATAAGATACATAGGCTCTGGCTAGCAGAAATGTTTTATGAGGTACTGACTGGTTTGTAGGAACTGGCCTCTAGGACATAAGAACCATTAAGGTACCTTGAGGAATTAATAAGTCCTCAGCATAACCATATCTTCATCATTCATAAGATATCACTGGAAGCTACTTCTAGGTTAAGTATAAGTGAGGGAAACCACTTGGATTAGTAAGGCTGCGCATATCCCAAATAAATTACACTTTTTTTTTTTTTTTTAAGCCTGTCAGTAATTTGTTGCGTGACTTGGGGCAAATCTCTTAACGGTTTTATTTTTGCCTCAGTTTATCAAGTTCTAAATCCAGTACTGTGGAGCATTTTATTTCCTTCCTATGACATTGGCTACCAAATTAAATATTATTGAGTATTGAACTGTATATTATTCCGTTAAAGTTTATTATTTTATTTAAATAATCTTTGTAACTCCTGTGAAGATCCTCAAGATCCTTTTGTTGAAATAATATCAAAGATTTATTATTTTGTTATTCCTGGATCTTCTTACATTTGCTGAATATACAGCATCTGTGATATATAAAGACTGATGACTAAGCTTCTAATGTCCACAGAAAACTCAGACAATGTGTAAATGATGTTTTGTACAGATTTGCTTGTACTTCCAGTCTGTACAAGAACCTTTGTTTTTGGCTAAGGCCGATGGGAGATTTAAGGAAAATCTTTACCTATATTTTTGTTTCAAGGGTTTGAAAACACTTTTCCTAAATTTTAGCATCAAGCATTTACTCCAAAATGAATTTTATCATTGCTTTTTTTTTCTACACACCTTTTTTGAGTATATTCCAGTCAGAGAGCCCATCATAGAATGCAGGTGGTTCTAAGCATGGGGCTGAAAATAGCAGTGTCTTGGTTTGATTTTGTAGCTCTATTAGTTTTGCCTAAATATTCAGAACAGGACTAAGCTTTTTACAGAAAGTTTTGACAGGTCAACACGCTTTCTCTAAAATGGCACACCATTTATTATCAATAGATTAAATAAAAGGCTTTGACTCAGAATCTTATGTTATTCTTTGTCATCTATTGAGCAGAACAGATAAAAAATTAATAAAATATTTGTTTTGAAATATTCTTTTTCTTCGATATATTTCACTTTAATCCATTTATATTTGTAGTTCTATAAAGGAGTTGGATGCAAGTACTACACTGATGGGTGTAGATTCTTCACTGTTATATGATCTGGGACACAACTCCTCTGCAGTGAATCTTCCCCTTTGGGACATCTTTTTCTGCTTTGAATAAACTCACCTTAAAAGAATTTCTGGGTTTTTTTGTAATATGCCGAAACCACGACATAGTAGTAATTTGTTTCTATGATAGTATCACCCATGGCAAGAAAATGTCTACTGTACCTGAAGATAGAAGGTAGTATGTTATCTGCTATAAAATTACTATTTATGTAATTCATTACTATCTTGTGTTCAATGCAAATAGAAATGCAAATATCCAAAAAGCATATGTAAACCATACTTTATGCTTCATGTATCTAAAAAACCAATATAATGAGATATTATTAACAAATCTAGAGCTTTTTATGTACCATCAAAAGATCCTCTATGAATCAGTTTCTTGATGTTTGTTTTGTTGTTGTTTTGTTTATTTGTTTTTCATTGCAAATACAAATAGATATTTGCAAATAATACAACGTCTCCATTTGTCTGTGAAAGCAAGACACATTACATTTAAAGGATGGAGCCATATGTCTCCCAGAGGATTCTGGCATTATTTCGCGTAGCCCAGGAGATACTCAGAATTAGCCTTGCACTGTACATTCTGTCCTTTACTTATTGAATGTCCTCGTTTGAACAACACAAGACTCGCTCTTCTAATGCTTGGGAAAACTAGCCTTTTAGAGAATTCTACTGTCTGAATTTGTGAAAATTTTTACTTTATAGCCAGCTATGGTATGCAGGTTTCAAAATCTCAGTGTTTTTGAGCTCACCAGGTGCAGGGATGAGGAGGAGCGAGACCTGGGCACTTGACTCAAGCTGGCCAACAGGATTATTTCGTACCCTGAACATCACATTCAATATAAATTAGAAAGTTTGCGTAAAAATACTCTTCCTTGATGGCAGTGGTCCAGAGAATTTCTTGCCCCAGTGCTGAAGTCCTGAGGCCTTCGTTTCCTCCCAAAGCAGTAACACTTGTTATTTCTGATGTTTGCTCTCCACTGCTGGGAGTGCACAGTTTCCTATTGATACAGTTGGCTGAGTATAATCCTTATGTATTTTATATTGCTATTGGGATGAATACTGGTTCTTTAATATTATTAATGTTAAATATTTAGTTTTATCCTATTAAATCTATTTATATTTCAGCCATTGGGTTTCCCTGTTTTTTCATGATTCTCCTTCCCCGGTGGGGAGGGGTCATCAGGTGATAGGGTAATTGTCTAAACAATAATAAATTGTTGTGTGTTCCTCAGACCATAACATTGAAGTACTAGCACCAACTACCCCAATAGGTGGAGATTTTCTCCTCCTCTAGACCTTTCTTCTTGTCCATACCTTTACTTGAAACCTTTTTTCAATTGACCGTAAAAACATATCTCAGGTAATGTATAACCAAGAAACTAGCTGATAGAAAAGCGATCCTTAAAATAAGTATTCACAAAAACATTGTGTATAATGCTAATACTCTTCAATAAATGACTGAGATTGATGTGAAATAAATTAAGTTGTTTTTAGAAAACCCAGCATTATGAAGAAATGCACCTTGCAGATAGATATTTGGGGTTTTTTTTATTACAGATACTATTTAATTTTTAATTCAGGTTAAAATAATAACAATATGAAGTTAAAGTATTCAGAATGGCTTATTTTTAAAAAGCACTAATAATGTTATGAGAAACTGGAAAATTGATTTCTTGCTTCAACCTCAGTTGAAAGATTTCTGAAAAAGGAGGGGAACAGAACAGAAAAACAAGTGCAATATAATTTTCATTTAAGTTTCCTAAGTAACCTGGTCTGACCTCAAGCTGACCTTACTTTCAGCAGAAGGTGGTACTATAAAACCTCCTGAGGTCACCCCAATCTGAATTATCCTACTATCCTACTATTTAGATATGAATTTCCACAGATTTTAAAAGGAGTTAAACCAGGTCCTTTTACCTCCTGGACCACTTCTGAATTACGATTAAATTTCTATAAACATCTTATAAGTCTGTCATCAGAGACGTTTTTTAGGATTAACGGTGTATCAAATTGCAATACTGGTTTTACACCTTTTCCCAGCATCTCTGCAAGGCCTAATTAAAATGTTTATGAATGTCTTTGTTTTATGGATTTGGGAAGCACTAAGACTGGAAACTCAACATAATCCTAATGAGAAAAAGGGTTTTGTAATGATGAAGTTGCTTTTGGAATACGGTGTCCCGTTTTGGATGCCCAGTAGACCCCTGGAGACTTTGCATCAGGAAGTGAAAATAGGTCAAAACAGTCACATCTCTGGTAAATCTTCCTCTAACACTGCATAGGTTTATAAACAACCTTTATACCACTCAATAAAGTGGATTAACATGGTTCCTGACCCATGCAGCCAAATTAGTCTAACTGACCGTGCCCGAGCATAACTATTGCTCTCAAAGGATAAGGGTTGGAATTTTAATGTGATTACCTGGAAAACTAACATGCACATTTTTTTCACTGTTTAATAACTTTAACATTTCTTTAGCTTGTTGTTGCATTGTATTATAGCAAACCAAATATATTTGAATTCAGTGGAGGAATTCCAAAAAATTATTTGAGCTTTTTTTTTATTATAAGGAGTGACAATCTTCTGAATCTGGAAATAGATTAAGGGTGCTATAGATAGGATTTTTGGCTCAGTACATGTCATTTTTAAGCCGCTAAACTTAGTCCACACTTACTATCAACTGCCCCTAAGATGAAACAGAATTCTTTGCAGTAGCTGCACAGAAACTAGAGGAATGCTGATATATGTGAATTTCATATTGATTTTGAGACTTAAATCATATTTCTTTGAGACTTCCTAACACAGCAAATTATTTTACCTTTGTCCTGTTATTGTCATGCTAGCAATGCTTCTCACTACCCTTCTTCAGCTTCCAACCTCCTGTCATTTTGAAGTCAACAAATTGCTTGATGTATTATTATTTTTTCTTTTGAAAGATAGATTCTGAAAATGGAAACAAATAGCAGAATTCAATATCTGAAGTGAAAGATAAATTGTGTGTGTGGGATCAGCCTTTTGGCAAAATTTAGTGGAAATAAATAGAAATACGTCTGGAAGCACAAATTACAGAAATTAATTAAAATCTGTGTTAGTCCCTTGTTCCAGAAGTCCTAGAAATATTTTATCTGTCTAAGTGACCTGGGAATTTTGGAAAAGCAATCTCTTTCTGAATATTTTAATCTGATCTGCTTTTGATAACTCAGAAATTTGTAGTAAAGAAGCTTCTTTAGTCCTTTAAATTACTAAGTATAGATAATTGTGACAAGAGTACATATCATGTGGATTCATTTGAACAAGCAATTAAGGCCATCAGGGTCTTTTGTTAGTTAATTTGAGCTATTTTTCCATAGTTTGTTTCCTCCATTCTTAATTGATTATAATCTGAAAAAACTGAAATACTTGAAAGGACTGGTTTTGGAGAAACTATAAATTTCCCTCCTAGCAAGTGACAAAAACAAAACAACAAAAACACTTGTAGTTGAATTCAGATGAAATCCACAAGGGTCAAATTTGCACCATGCTTGATGCATGGTTGAGGTTAGCAAGGAATTCTGGAGCTCACCTAGTCCAGCCCCTCGACTGCCCAGGACTGTGTCCAGATAGCTTTTGAATATCTCCAAAAATGAAGACCATGTCTCTGAGCAATCTGCACCACTGCTTGGTCACTCTCACAGTAAAAAAAGTGCTTCCCAGTGCTCAGACAGAGCCTCCTGTGTTTAAATTTGTGTCTACTGCTGCTGGTCATGTCACTAGGCACCACTGAAGAGCCTGAGTCTGTCTCCTTTACATTCTCTCTTCAGATATTTCCCTACACTGATGAGATTCCCCCTGATCCTTCTCTTCTTCAGACAAATAGTCCCAACTGTCTCAGCCTTTCCTCATAGGACAGATGCTCCAGTTCCTTAATCAGATCTGTGTCCCTTAGTTGGAGTCTCTCCAGTATGTCCATGTCTGCCTTGTACTGAGGAGCCTGGAACTGGACTGGAGAGCTCGTTCTGCCATGGCCTCCTCTCAGCTGCTGTTCTCACCTGCTATGAAGGACACTGTTTGCAAGTGTTTTCCAAGTGTGGTCTGCTTTTTATTCTGGTGATGGCTTCTTTTGCTGTATTGCCTTGGAGAGGAAGGGAAAGTGGTGAGTGTCTGTCTAGAAGAAAAGAAAGCGTAAGGGAAAGATATTCAAGACACAGGAAAAAAAGGTTCCCTGTTATCAGTGTAGATACCAGGATCTAAACTAGTTTCACTGTTGAATAGCAATGAGCTGTAACTGATAAAAATTCATAGCAGGCTCCATTACCTAAATTTCCTTTTCAAAAATGGGGTGGGCTCTACACCTTTGCAGATAATTTAGGAAAAATAAAAGAGGATATTTTTTTCAGAATGGAGAAAATCTCCCAGTTTTTGTCTAACAGACAGAACTACTTTAGCTGATCTTTTAAAACATCATCCTAGGCATTGAAAATGCCATCAGTTAAAGCTGAACAAAATTAAAAGAAAATGAAAACAGGCCATACAATGTTAAAAACTGGCCAACTTGACAGGCATCATTAGCATTCCAGATTATAATGTTATGAACCTTGGTGTTTTGTGGATTCTGTTTAGTATCTCTTTCCCTAATGAACATTCTTCTGATAATTTAGATAATTGTTGGGTTACAGTGTAAGGAAAATCACAGCTTGAAAAGAGACAATTACAGATAATTTATCCGTGTCTGTGTACTGAACTAGTATCAAGTACAGTTAGACCTTTCTGGAAGATATTTATCTAACCTCTTGTTCATAACCTTTTATAAATGTATAACCTTTCTCATTAATATCTGGAACAGTCTAAAATGCCTTACGTTTTTCTAATATGTATTCTGAATTTTTCTTACAAGGGAAAAAAAAGAACAGTTTTCTTCTAATCCAACCTCCATGAACACAGGAAAAATCTTTCACAGCTCTGGCTCTGTCTATTAGTTAGCTAGTGAAAAACTGTTATCCTGTCCCTGCTCTTTAATTTTTGCATGTTTAAACTTAACAACCCCAGTTATTTCAGCTTCTTTTCTTAACTATTTTTTGTTGTCCATGAGTAGATCACCTAGCTTTTTCAATATCTTGAAACATGACACCCAAAACTATTTATTTATTTTGAGGCTCCATTAACACTGTATCAGATTACATAACTGACTTCTTTTATGTGAGATTTGTCATTTTTTTCCAGTAGAATCATTGTAGCACCTTCAAATATAGCTTGTGATTTATTAACCATTTACTGTGGTAACATTTTATAATTGTATTCAGCTCTCCATCATCAAAGTCATTACTGAAAATATCAAATTATTTGGACTCTTTGGAGAGCCCACTTTAATTACCTGTCCACTTAGCAAACCAGTGAGTGTGATATATTCAAGCAGTTGTGCATTTAATTTATGGTGGTTTTAGTCAGATCATACCTTTTAGAAGGATTGTGAAAAATGTCCTTTAAGTTGGCCCTTCCTAAAGTCAAGGTATGTCAATCACATCTGATGTTTCCCTGTTTGCAGTTGGGTTAGTTAACTGATCAAAAGAAGCAAACTAGCTATTTTATGTGATTTCTTTAGAAACATATGGTGTCTACTTTTATCACTATATACCACAGACATTTATAATTGTCTGAGGGTTGCATTGCAAATATAACAATTTCTTTGGTTATCTCCACCTTTTCTGCATGTGCTCAGGAAATAAAATATGTCATTCATCTGTACATCTGTGGCCAAATTTGAGCACGAGAGAAGCTGTGGAAAATATATTTTCACTTTCATTTCAGGCAGTACGGATTCCTGAAAAAGAAAAGTTGAAACCTCAGTATCTCATAGTGTGTTGAATTCTTCCTCATTAAAATTGTCTGAAGAACATCAATGTCAACACCTTAAAAAAGGAATTTTAAAAGGGACAACTAGTTACCAGATTAAATGATTGACATATTGATGATAATCAAGAGTCTATGCTTTCATTTCTTTTAATTTCCACTGTAAAGGACAGGTTGAAATTCAAACTACAAGGAAGGAAAAACATTTAAAATATATCTTTCTTCCTCGAGTTTTTAATAGCTGTATTAAATCTCAGTGAAGGGTAGCCTCCGGGACATTTTTAGCACCTGGTAGCTGACATTTTTTTTTTTTAGCTTTAGTGAACCTTGTCACATAATTACGAGTAAGTGCATTTCAATGAAAACATTGCCAGTTAGATTTTTCCTTTCACTTGACTTACTCCCAACATGTATAAAATACACTTAATGAAAGAATGTAAATTTAAAATGAGATTTTAAAATGACAGATTAACAGGACAGTGAAACCACAGATTCAATAGATTTCCATTTTCTTTCAATTTAACATGTATTGAAGACACATTATGAGAGTAGCAAAGAAAAAGTAAACCAAAAGTTTTCAGAAGTCAAATGCAGAAATAATTTGGAAAGTTAGAAGTGGCCCAAAGACTCTGGAAAAACTGTATTTACGTATGTATACTTTTTTTTTTTTTCCTTGCAATATTATATTTTCTGACCCATTAGGTTTTCCTTCACAAATAATGTTTTTAATTCTGTCCTTTGTTGATACTTGATATTCTGGAACATCATTTTAGATGAAGATGAGATCAAGAGTAGCAGAGATAAGTTATAGGATAACTGTGTATTATAGCCATGGCTTTTCCTTTTAAATACTCTAGTTTTGTAACTCTTACTGTTTTCTGTAGGTTAACTAGCAAGTCTTTTAAACTCATATAATTTTCCTGATTGGTTATACATATGACAGCAGAATAGTCTAAGACTAATACTACGACTCTGTAACAACAGGCAACGTTGTAAAGCAACTGTATTTGTTCATGGTTGTGTTTTCACTATGTTTCTTGAGGTACCATTATGTTAATTGGTCACTTGGTTATATTTTTCTCTTCTTATTTCTGTTGGGTTTTTTGTTTATTTGGTTGTGTTTTTTGTTTGTTTGGTTGTTTCTGTTTTTGGTTTGGTTTGGTTTGGTTTTTTCTCCCGTAACTATTACCTTGTATAAAAAAAACCATTAAACAAACAGCAGAAAAAAAGATAAGTGTAAAGGAATATCAGTTAGTGAAGCAGAGGAAGTAGAAAGGTGGTGTTAGTTCTTTGTAGTTACTGGTCTCTAAAGTCTGCACAGTAGTAGAAAGGAAATAATAAAAATCATGTCTTTTGTTTTCTTCTTCCTACCCAGTAGGAAAGACACACTAAGAAATATAAGCTCCTATAAAATTGCTGAACTGTAATTGTAAATTGTTAAATAAATAACACATAATACTTTCTTGAGAGTATGATAAAAAGTAACATCACTTTTTCAAGGTATCTTGTTTTTGAATAAACAATGTGAATATAATAATTGTTCACTATCATTTGCAAAGTTTGTACCTCCAGAATTACTATGCTGTGAATCTCAAAAATTAGAGACTGGTGCATCATCTGTTTCAAGTCAGATACCCTAATGGACTTTACTGACTTAAGTGAATCCTAGATAATATGATATTTTTAATATCTTTGTTGGCCTTCAGTTCAGTTTGGAATTGAACTAATTCACAGAGATATTGTGAAGAGGGGAGTTTCATACATCACAAACTTAAAAAAACCAAACCCAGAACAGCTGCCAGCTGTTCCTTTAATGTGTGAGCATTGCCTTTTTCTTGGAGCGCACGATATAGTGGTCCTATAACAAAATCTGAAACTGAACTGTGTTCTAAATATAAATAGATCTTAGGGTGGGATGTGAGACATGGAATATCAAACCATATTGGCTAAGATGTTTCCATGTAAGAGGAGGAAGAGTTTTCAACTCAAAATTGTTTAAGATAAGATGAGCATGAAAAGTTAGAGCTGTATTCTGGCTTGCCGTATAAGAGTCTCCCATGAAAAAAGATTAGAAATGAAATGAAATCTGCAACTCAGGAAACCTTCCCTTTTCCTCTAGAGTTACACCATCTTCTGATTGTGTCAACAGAAGCCAGATTTGGTCCAAATTATTTATTCCCACAAATATTTTTTTCCTCGGTATGAATTTCATAAATAAATCAAGTCGGATTAGCTTTTTAAGATGTTCATATTTAGAATATCTTAGATGCTAAATTATATTTATATACTTTTCTAATATATTATTGGATCAGGCTATGGACATCAACTGCGAGCATAAGACATATAATTCATCCTCCATTAAAGGTCTGATGGTCAACACCTTCATGTTATTACAGTTAACTAGCCCAAAGGTTGATGAAATCTGTAAAACTCATCTGGCTGTTTTCCAGAAGTCTATTTTACTTAGAGTAGTGCAACTGAATAAGCACAAGCAGATTATAGGTCTGTCATTCTTTGGGAAGGAATGCAATACACCTTTTTGAACATTCAGTGTATTGCAACAGTGAAAACAGTAAGTGACAACATGTCTTTCATTTGGTTTCTCAGTAGTTAGTTTAATAGTAATACCTACTGCATCTCCAAGAAATAATAACATAAGAATGGAAGTGTACCATGAAAAAAAGCTCTTAATGTAGGTGTTGATCCTCAGGTATTTCAAGAAGTGTCAGTGAGGCACCAAAAAGGCAGGAATCTGTCTCTGTGGCTGCTTCTTGAATCACAGTGATTCAGATCTTGCCCTACACTTCACCATTGGCAAGTAAACAGGCTCCAGATCTACAGTTCCTCCTCTCAGCACTTTTCCCTGAGAAGAAAACTTTTTGCAGTCAGTCAGTTTCTAGAGGATAAGAAAAAAAAGCCATTCTGTGATCATACTAATAGACTTCCAGTGTGGCCTCTGACTGATTATTCCACTTGTCATTAGTGCTTTTCTAGATGGCAGGTCAGAGTGGCTGATGACATCGGGCTTGGAAACTTATTTTCATGTCACTGCTTTTGTTCTTAAAATCAAAATGAGTTCAGTTTTGGTAAAACATTTCACTTAAAGCCTTTAAATCTGCAAAGCACTTATGCAAATGTTTAATTTTAAACATGTGAATAGTACTATTAACTTTGATAGGAGTATTCATATACCTAAAGCTAAGGACATGCTTAAGTGCTTTGCTAATAACAGTGAGGGAGGGGGAAAGAACACCCATGACCTCCATTTGTGTTATTGCTTCATTATTTTTTTTTTATTTATAGACTCCTTTATGGCATTCATCATCAAAATATTAGATCATGTCAAGAATATTAATGTTACCATTCATTTGCCTTTGCTTAACAGCTGTTGTGCTTCACAAAAAAGAGGATTCTGTGGAACACTGGATAGCTTCTGTAGGCAATCATGACAAGTTCTTAATGTAATTAGAAAAAAAGCTATTAAATGTTCCCACATACCCCTGAGACTCTTAAAATGATGGAGATTTGAACTTCAGTGTGCTCTGAGTTTTTCACAATCCTAATTTTACTTTTTTTTTTTTTAAAAAAAGAAACCACTGCAAATCAAGCAAATTCCGTCTGGAAAACGGAAATCTAATCTTCTCTGTTTTCTCAAAATAAACCAAAATAAGCTGTCATGATTTTGAAATGTTTGCTTAGAATCTACTAATCGCTATGCAACTTCTGTCTTTGCAGTTCCACAGATGGTATGTTATAGGTCCCACTCCTAGTGTTAAGTGTAGGACCCATGCATCTCGTTCAGGAAATTCATGTTGGCTAAAATGTTAGCAAGCTAAGATAATGGTCCTTCATACAAAATTATGGAATAATTTTGAAGTTTCGTCTTCCATACACCCTGTTTTGCTTCCATTTGCTCCTTTAGCTCAGTAATGCAAATTTTAATGTCTCACAGTGCTACAGGCTGATGAATGTGAGAACTAGGGGGCTGAATAAAAAGTAATGCCTAGCCTTTCAGGTGGAACTGCCGATTCTCTTGGGTGCCCTCCCTGAGTCTGTCCCCAATTCATTACTGACAGAAAAGATTACTTAAATGTGCTTTTTACAAATGTTGTGAACTATAATAAACAAAAATGAAATACGACATAATTAATCACTTGGGCAGGATGATTACCAATTCCATCAAGCTAATTGAAAACTAAGCTATATAGTCATCAAACTCACACTGTTTAGCAGAAATATTTGTAATAAATTTGGAATTATGGTCTATATTTTCTTGTAGGAGTGAGACTTATGCTCTTGGCATTTTCTGCTGAAGGCAACATCCAGTCAGTTAGGTAGGCTTCACAGAATGGTTCCTATCCTTTGGTGTTTGTTGAGTAGCTGGTGTAGACAGATCTGTGTTTCTCCTTTGCTCATATACAAAATGACTCTGATATAAAAAAAGAGTTGTACCACCATCATGCTGTAGTTTCAGGTATGTTGAAGAGCAGGTGGTAGTTAGTTCTGGTAGTTGAGACTCCTGTCACATTCTGTCAATGCTTTCTGAGCTGGAGCTGACTTATGGGCACCCAGGCTGGATAGCACAGGCAGAATTAACATGATAAACTTGCATGCATCCACAAGTGCATGAAGCTCATTTCCCAGTTCCCTCATTGTGAATTTTATTTTGGTATGTAACATGACTAGCTAAATTTGAGTTTGAGATTCCACTACCGGAGAGTATCTAAAAGTTGCACTGCTATACATCAGTCAACATTCATGGATTTAAAGCTAAGTGTTCAGGAATTTTATTGTTAAATAAACAAGAATTGATTGTGTTACAGAAGCCTTAATTATTTTACTGACTAGTGGCTATATTAAATCATAAAGAGAATTTCTTTAGCTAATATATAGCAGCTCCACCTAGAAGGAAATAGTCAAAACTTGTTCAATTCTATTGTACAATCTGCCGTACATATTTTTGTACCATTTTTGTGTATTTTAACAACCTTCACTTCAAACAGTTTTTGTTGTATATAATATTAATATATTTATACTTTCTGAACTGGTTGCTAAGAATAAGCAGCGGGTTTTTCCAAACTAGTCTGTTTCTGAAGTTGTGCAGCATCAGATTTCCAGGGGGATGCTGACGTGAGACTCCAGCAAATGGAACACTTTGCATCTTACCCCATTAGAAAGCATTACGGATAAATGCAAAAGGTCAGTCTTATCACTGTTTATGCAATACAGCATGCTACAGCATATTAGGAGTTGGAATATATCAAAGGCTAATATTCTAATATATTTTTTTCCTTAATAGAAAGACAAGAAACTAGAAGCTTTACATAATCAGGGTTAAAGGTTTCTGTAAAAGTTTAAAATGATGCAAAAGTATTATTTTTAAACATTTAAACCTGCAATTAGAGGTGTGCCCAAGACATAAAACTATGATCTTGGTTCCCAAAGAGAAACTAGGCATGTTTTTAGATCAGAGATTTTTATAAAATATCTTGATTTGTCTCAGTATGTTTTTGCGTGAGGAAAGAAACAAAATTTAGAACCTGTACCAGTTCATCTTCTGGTCAGCCCTGAGGCTGAATATTTGAGTTTAATACTATGTTGTAGATCCGTTTCCAATTTTAATCTCATCCAGGTAGCAGACACATAACTATCTCTCAGTAGTTCTTTTTATTATTGAATAGGCATACTAGTTTATGTATCCAGTTTATTTTCAAAACAATTTTAGCAGTTTAGATACAATATATAAACCGAAATACTTTGGCACAAGGTATTCCGTTCCCTACACCTTCTGTTAATATTATAGCTATCATTCAGAAAGTGGTTCAGTAATATTGGAGAGTTCTGCCATGTAACTCTGGGACCCTACAGATGTTAGCTTGTAATTTAAGGTTTTTTCATTGTTTATGTTTACTACAGGGAGCTTATTTTCTTGTTCTGACTGTACCATCCTCAGCTCTTGATGTATGACATGGGATTTAAGAAAATGGGATATATATAATCTCTTGTTTACCACTATTACACTTTTTAAACAGTACAGTGTGGGATTCTGTTGCATTGTGACAATCAATATTATTTATACCCTCTCAAAGTTATTTTCAGAGATGGAGTACAATGTGACATGAACAAGATATACATCATACTGGAAATGTAGGTTCAGATAAATATCACTTAGTTTTATTAAACGTAAAATTCCTGCAGCAACAGAAACCTTAAGTAATTGTTTGCCCAGGAAAACCAGTTGACTACATCATTATAATGCATGTTCTACCTATTTCAGGAGGAAGCTACTTCAAAAAACAATATCAATATTGTCACTTTATGGAATTTTCTGCACAAAAATACCAGCTGCTGCTGCTAGTTTTAGCTTCATAGATAATATGCAATAGTGTCTAGTACACACTGAGTTTAGAATGAGTAGATTACATGGGGCTTTTATTTGTATACTTTGCAGAGATAAAGTAGCTAAAAGAGATGGCAGTTATTCCAAACTACTAAAGGTCAAACCTTTCTCAGATTAAACTCATTCGAGATTTGAGTTTCCATGCTGAAGTAGGTGTTGGCCTTTTGCTTTTTCATGGATTTTTTTTTCCTTTATAGACTTGACATATGGAGTATTTGTCACACACAAGACTGAAAAATTGCTCCATTTCCTAAAATAAGAAATAAGTTTTCCTGAAATAAAATTTTTACTCTGTTTCCTCCCAAACTTTCTCTGTGTTATGCCTAATCTACATTTCTATTTGTAGTAATCAGTATACTGTATGAAAGCTGCTGCAGCATAAATATTTAGGAATGAAATAGCACCAAATAAAGGATCTACAAGACAAAAGAATTATTAGGCAAATTTTTAGTACTGTGCAGTTAGAAATTATACTCATAAAACTTTTATGTTAATTATTTAAGTTTTATAAATCTATGAAGAACTGAAAGCAGTGAGTTTATTGTTGCAAGAATATAAGGAAAACCAACGTTGAGCAAAGACAGTGACGGTTTAAGAATAGGCCTAAGCAGAGCAAGATTTATAGGAATGTCTTATAGTTTTTACCTACTATTTTAAAAGGTGAAAAAAAAAGAAAAAAAAGAAATAAATGCACTGGCAGCAGTGATATTGAATTGACATACTTTCTTTCAAGGCTATAAAACTATTTCTTAACACTTTTCTGATAATCTAGTGTGACTTTGTCTTTAATAGGATATCTACTGTATTCTCAAACAAAATGCCTTACATATGAAAGATAACAAGCCTTGGGTGATAAATACCATTGTCAGTCAAATGTATAATCATCTTAAATAAGAATGCAAAGTATCTTTGACAAGATAGTTTATCCATGATGTCATGCAGTTGACATTAAAAGTACCTCTCATGTTTAATTCCAGGGAAATATGTAGACCATATCATTTTTCCTGTGATTTTGCTCCACATCTGTTTCAAGTTGTCCAAGTTTGTAATTTTTTCCAGCGTCTGTTCTCTGGAGCTTGTAGAGTACTCTTCTCTTTCTTCTGTCGACTGTCACTGATTTTTAAGACTGACTTTCGACCCATTCTTCTAAAACGATGAAAAGATGCTAATATAATTTAGTGTATTTTGAAAGTTGTTGTTTTCTTAGTGTCCATGCTGATCTACCGTAAAAGTGGAAAAGTTGTTATAAATTGTGAGCTCTGAGTACACCCTTAAGACTGGCCACAAAATGAAGAAATATTCATCAAATGCTACTTAACTTTTGTATAATTTTACCACCCTTCTTTACTAACAAAACTGCATCAGTTTTAAGAACTCTTTTGTCCCTGATGCATATTTTTAAAAATGTTTAATGCCAGTTTAAAAGTCTTTGAAATAAAAAGGCTGGTAGAGTCTAGGTTTCCATCTTTTTTTTCCAGCAGTATAGTTTTCATCTGCTGTTGTTGTTCCTTTTTTCTTTTTTCTTTGGAACAGTGACTTATTCTCCTAATTTCAACAACAAAGAAGTCATACAACTTTGCATTCAATATTCAAATTCAGTAGCATTGTGTATTAACAGGTATTTTGAATTTAAGCCCATAAATTTGTATCCAGTGGCTACTGTTATGACATGTTTAAGAGAAAAAGTGCATTTTCCTTCTTGAATGGTTTCTTTTCTGTAGGGAAAGATTTTGGCAGTTTATGTGAGACCATATCTTCTCATTAAAGTAAGTAATTTTAACCAGAATAAGCTACTTTTTCCAGGCACATTAGTAATGGTAGTCTAAGTTTATAACGACAGGTTTTGAAAGCAAGCATGAAGTTTATGGATTCAGTACTGTTAATCAGTAAGACAATCTGTCAAGCACAAGTTATATACTTTGTATAAGAAAATACTGGTGTGATGTTACAGAAAAGTTACCTGTGAGATATCATGTAGACAATTTATGGCAGTATGTCAATAAAAGAAGCAATGGGAAGTGACACATGCTTGAGACTTGAATTCTAAAAGCATGATTGCATGTTGCCTGCTATGGTGACCAAAGACTTGTGAGCTTAAAGCATGCTGCAGTCCTTGAACTGAATTAAGTCAATCATTGTGGGAACATCATTTGCTGTACGCCAAGGTTGCCTGTGTTCAGAACAGACAAGATACTGTTGTCAGTGGTTCAGAATTTTGATACCTTTAGACAGAAAAATAGATGGAGGTGGGGACAGGAGCTATTAATATATGAAATTTGAATTTAAACCAAGGTATGCTATACTAAAGCTAGACAGTTTCAAAACAAGATCCTTCTATTCTCCTTAGCAATGAATCACAGAATCATAGAATGGTTAGAGTTGGAAGGGACCTTAAAGATCATCAAGTTCCAAACCCCCTGCCATGGGCAGGGACACCTCTGACTACAGCAGGTTGCTCAAAGCCCCATCCAGCCTGCCCTTAAACACTTCCAGGGATGGGGCCTCCACAACTTCTCTGGGCAACCTGTTCCAGTGCCTCACCACCCTCACAGTAAAGAACTTCTTCCTAATATCTAATCTAAATCTCCCCTCTTCCAATTTAAAACCATCACCCCTTGTCCTATCACTAGACTTCCTGACAAAGAGTCCCTTTCCAGCTCTCCTGTAGGCTCCCTTCAGATACTGAAAGGCTGCTATCAGGTCTCCCCGGAGCCTTCTCTTCTCCAGGCTGAACAGCCCCAGCTCTCTCAGCCTGTCCTCATAGGAGAGGTGCTCCATCCCTCTAATCATCTTAGTGGCCCTTCGCTGGACCTGTTCCAACAGTTCCATGTCCTTTCTATGTTGAGGACTCCAGAGCTGGACACAGTACTCCAGGTGGGGTCTCACAAGCGCAGAGTAGAGGGGGAGAATCACCTCCCGTGCCCTGCTGGCCACGCTTCTTTTGATGCAACCCAGGATACGGTTGGCTTTCTGGGCTGCCAGCGCGCACTGCCGGCTCATGTTGAGCTTCTCATCCATGAGCACTCCCAAGTCCTTCTCCTCAGGGCTGCTCTCCAGCCATTCTCTGCCCAGCCTGTATTTATGCCTGGGATTGCCACGTCCCAGGTGTAGGACTCTGCACTTGGCTTGGTTGAACTTCATGCCATTTGCATTAGCCCACCTCTCAAGCCTGTCCAGGTCCCTCTGGATGGCATCCCTTCCCTCCAGTGTGTCAACCGCGCCACCGAGCTTGGTGTCATCGGCAAACTTGCTGAGGGTGCACTCGATCCCACTGTCCATGTCTCCAACAAAGATGTTAAATAGCACTGGTCCCAGTACTGACCCTTGCGGGACACCACTCGTCACTGGCCGCCACGTGGACATTGACCCATTAACCACAACCCTTTGAGTGCGGCCATCCAGCCAGTTCCTTATCCACCGAGTGGTCCATTCATCGAACCCGTGACTCTCCAATTTGGAGACCAGGATGTCATGCGGGACAGTGTCAAATGCTTTGCTTAAGTCCAGGTAGATGACGTCCGTTGCTCTGCCTTTGTCCACCAAGTTCGTGGCAGTATCGTAGAAGGCCATCAGGTTTGTCAGGCAGGATTTGCCCTTGGTGAAGCCATGTTGGCTGTCTCCAATCACCTCCTTATTTTCCATGTGCCTTAGCAGAGATTCCAGGAGGATCTGCTCCATGATCTTGCCAGGCACAGAGGTGAGACTGGCTGGCCTATAGTTTCCTGGGTCCTCTTTTTTTCCTTTCTTGAGTATCGGGGTTATGTTCCTCTTTTTCCAATCCACAGGAATTTCACCAGACTGCCACGATTTCTCAAATATGACGGAAAGTGGCTTCGCAACTTGGTCCGCCAGCTCCTTCATGACCCTTGGATGAATTTCATCAGGTCCCATGGACTTGTGCACTTTCAGGTTGTTCAGGTGGTCTCGAACCTGATCTTCTCCTACTGTGGGCACTTCTCCATTCTCAGAGCCCCTGGTTTTACCGACTGTGACTTGGACAGTGCAGTTAGAGCCCTTGCCAGTGAAGACTGAGGCAAAAAAGTCATTCAGTACCTCAGCCTTATCCATATCCTGGGTGGCCAGGTCTCCCGTTTCCTTCCGGAGAGGGCCCACAGCCTCCCAAGTCCTACCTGAAGATAATCAGAAGAACAAGTTAGCAAGATTGTAATATATTCTCTGTGACTGGGAATATTGGTATAGTCTACCTTAAAAGAGGAATCAGCATTTTGCTGAGACAAATATGAGGATCACAACCATATGCATATAATTTATAATTTCTCCTCAAGAGGCTGTTTCTGAGAACAAGAAGTAGTACAGTTGTGACATGAAAGATTGTTATAAATGGGACTGAGAACTGACTGTATCTGACCCATGTGTAAATACAGAATTCCACAGCAACGACAGCATCTGAATTATAGTCAGATGGCTATAAATGTCTATATATTTCAACTTTAAAAAAAAATTTGAAAGACAGAGAGAAGGAAAGAGAGAAGGAAAGAAGGAAAGAAGGAAAGAAAGAAAGAAGGAAAGAAAGAAGGAAGGAAAGAAAGAAAGAAAGAAAGAAAGAAAGAAAGAAAGAAAGAAAGAAAGAAAGAAAGAAAGAAAATAAACACATTGTACTTGAATATTCAACAGCATGGAAAAAACCATGAAATTATTGAGACACTGGTCCATGACCTATAGTTTATTTTACCTGGCTTTACTCTCGTGCCGTAAGTTTTCTTCTAATGTGAAGAGCTATAGGTTATGAAAATGTAAATTTGAAAAGTACTATCCAATATTTTCCTTCTTAAAATAATGGGTGCAGCTAGTTCCAGCCATTTATTTCCATTGAATGTTTTGTGTTTGACAGGTCCTAGGCATTTTACATAGCATATATAAAAAGAGAACAAACTATGTAAAAATTTAAAATTTTGGAAAGGTAAAAAAAAAGAGATTTTTTAAAAAAATCAATCAAATCCTGTTTCATCAGGCCTGTACGAATATAATCTTAATGTTTTCAAGAAATCAGGACAAAGGGTACAAGCCCACTCTTGAAATAAGCCTGTCTCTCATTGTCTTCTGAAAGTAATATTAATTACACTAAAATGCTTAATCAAAGGAAAGGAACTGATTTGTAATTTTTTTCTGTCTGGAAATAGGTCTCAGACTTAATGAAATATTATGTGGAAAAATAGGTTTAATCTAGTTCAGAACAGAAAACTTATCAAGCATCATTGATGTAGCAAAAATTTGATGTCCTTTCTCAGACATAATACAAAATAAAAGTACACCTACTGGTGTTCTGCATCAAAGTTTTCTTTAAGTGCTGATTCCCTACAGGAAAACAGAAAGATGACAGACGTTGTTAAATCCCTCTGAACACTGCTAACTGCGTAGTATTAACCAATAAGTGATATTTTATTGCTGCTGAGGAACTGGCATTTGCCAACTGCTGCTTCTGAACTAATTGCTATGATAACAGATTGCTAAACTGAATTCAAAGATTCAGGTGTAGAACAAGCTGCATTCAGAGGTAGTGACGGTAAGGGAAAAAAAGCCTGTTAGAAAACCTATCCTACCATTCAGCAAAATGTTAACTTTTGCTGCCTTTGCCTAGGGAAATGTGGATGTTATTGCTAGATTTTAAGTGTTTTCTGCCTTCATAGTCTATGGAGACTTTGGGGTTTTTCAATGTTTTAGTAGTTAATAGACAGCTTGTGAAGTGACAAATCAGGACTGATGTGATATTTTTCTCGCCAAGAAACAAGAAACTGGAGAAATATCGAAAGAAAAGCAGCCTGAGACTAGAGGCCCCAGGCAGGAGGGAGCTGAAATAGAGTAGCCTTAGGTGAATCCACTCTAAAAAATACAAGGAGTTTTAACATTATACTGGCACGCTGCTGTCCCAGAGGGAACAGTGGGCTTTGAAAACAGAATTAGGAGAGCCACTCTGACAGTCTAAATGCAAGACAAGTTAGGGTTGAGTCGCTGGTTCTGGTCTGCTCATAGTAGTTTATATTTCTGTTCAAAGTCCAAGATTAAACATATCTACATCTTTATATATCTATATCATCTATATCTATATCTATATCTATATCTATATCTATATCTATATCTATATCTATATCTATATCTACATCTATATCTATATCTATATCTATCTATAATATTGCATTAGTTCTACAGACAGACAGACTGGGTTGGTTAATAGTCAGACGTGTTTTTCTTCTTGGTGCAATCATTTGTTTTGAGTCAGGAAAGAGCACCTCCTAGAAGGAGCTACAGAATATCGCATAGCTAAAGACACAGTGATATGTTCTGAAGTCACAACAAAGTTAGACAGTCTTTCAGGCCATTAATCAAAGTGTTTACAGTTTCTGTTTCAAGGTGGTTCAAAGAATAATAAATATTGAACAAAGAAAATTAATCTGTTTCTGCGGCTGTTTTACCAGTGTGGGTATGTTGAATAACTTTTCCTGTCCGGACACAAGAGTGTCATGTACTACACCTGCTGCTTCCTTGAAGTTGCTTTCTACCTTGTGTGTGTCCAATCTTACAAGCAGTGTGAATGTTGGTTTAAATTTGAGAATGTAAGAGTTGTAACTTGAGAAGATACAAGACAGTGGTGACAATATTATCTCCCTGAAAATCAGAAGAAAACACCTATTTTTTTTTCAATTAGGAGACAGAATGCCTCATCAGCAAGAAATTAAAACCAGCTCCAACTCTTGAACCTTCAAAAGCTCTGTTTATCATCAGGGAGGCTAAAAGTTCTGTGATTAAAATTTCTTAGCATTACGACATACAGTGTGAACTTTATGATACAGGGAATGGTGAGCTTTGACGTTCATCTGTGTTAAATCCTGTAAGTTCAGCTGAGCCACTGACCAATGTCCACTGTGAATGCAGAACTGCTTGTCCTGGAATTGCTGATAACTGTTCTTTAAGAAATTCAGTCTCTGAAAATTGTTCTGTACAGTTTCATACCTGAAATAATAATGGGATTCGATTGTGTCTTCTGTGAATCCTGTGGACCCTAGATATTCTCAGAAGGAAAAATGAGTATAAAAAGGTAAATGAGTTACAAACTTGTGGCAAATATTAGAAAATCCAGAAAAACACCATGTAATCCAGACAGCACCAATAGCTAGAGAGTGCTATAAAGAATATACATATATATATATCAATTGGTAGCAGACAAAAAATTCTAAACTTTAATGTATAAATTTAGCAGTGAATTGCAGAAGAGGCAGCCAGTTTGTCATATTTATTCATAACAATGGCAGTTTTTTACCCCTCAGTATACAAAATTTAACAAAATGCACAAACACCTACTGTCACAAGAGTTAAGGGTTCTGAGGATGGGAAGACTGACCTAAAAAAAAAAAAAAAAAAAAAAAAAAAAAGAAAACAATAATCATGAATTTAGAGAAAAGTTCAGACTTTCAGATACAGGATTCTTAACTTAATGAAATTCAAGGTCAGACTTAATTGAGGCACAAAAGTCTTTAGTGGTACAGGATTGGTGTAGTGGTCTGTTTTGGCTAGTGAAAGAGAAGGAAGAGGAACCTACAGTCTCGGGCATAAGTGAAGAAAAAGAGAAGAGAGATTACAGCAGTACTGCAGAAAATACTTCATATCTATCTGTCTAATACTTCACGTTTTTGTCTAAAGCCATGTCAATATCTTCAGAGAGAAGCTAAAATTGAATGTCATTGTTGTAGTACTATTTGAGACATTTCAGCATTTATTTGTTGTTTAAGCTTGCACATACGTTCACTCAGGGTTATGCAACTAGAATGTTACTTTTCTTCGTCTTATCTTAAAAAAAATATTTCTAGAAGACTGTTTTTTATAACACCCTTTCATGAATAAAATTACAAGCAGCCCCTGGGTGAAATAATTAATATTTACCCATACTTGTGAGAAGATAAGTGAATATACTTTGCATTTTGGTGAATTTCACCTTTTTAGATTAGCATTATTTCTTTACTTGTGGATTAACACTATTTCTTTACTTGTGGATCTGATAATAAATTTAAAAAAAAAAAATGTTAGTACAATCTCCAAGCACTCATTGACCCCAACAAAGTCAAATATTTAAGTATGTCTTTAGCTTGAACTGTGTATTTAAGTGCATTGCTGATTGGAGTCCTGATGAATTAAATATTTCTCCTTTTTTTTAAAAAAAAAAAAAAACACAAAAACCAAATGTGTAGATTTTAACCAAATGGCTTTGGCCACAAATTAAAATCACTCAGCTTCATGGTCGTACATAATACATTTTTATACAAAGTGCAAAAACTGAGTAGCATTTACAATCTGCCCAAAGTCTTCCTAATAAATTAGGTCAAATTAATAGTTGATGTTATGCATACTGACATCAGTGAAATTACATTAAAGATTAATTTGGCCCACTGCTTAAAATGCAATTTTGAACCTCTAGGGTTAGGCAATTTGCATTATGAAGAATTGATCCTGTATTAAGGTTACTTTTGAGTATGTATGTATCTTCTGAAGTCTGATTCAAAGCTCAGATATATAAATAGAAGGAATGGTCAATTTTGAAAAAAGCTAACTACAATAATAATAAAAACAACCACCACCACCACTGTGAAACAATGTCTCATTTTCAAACTGGATGTCATTTTTTTTGAAATTCCTGTAAACACATAACTTGTTACACACACCCCAATACTGTGAAGAACACAACAGGTGATGTTTGCTTTGAGATAGACTCTGGACTCTAAGGTGACTGTACATGAGAGTACACCAGTGGATATCATCTACCTTGATGTTAGCATGATCTGAGAAAGGATCTTTGTATCTAAGGTGGGTTGTTATAGTCTAAGTAGGTAGACTACTAGATGGATGAAAAAACGATTGGGTGGTTGTGTTTCAAGTGGAGTGATTAGTAGCCAAGAAGGCCAACGGCATCTTGGCCTGTATCAAGAATAGTGTGGCCAGCAGAAGCAGGGAGGTGATCGTGTCCCTGTACTCAGCACTGGTGAGGCCGCAGCTCGAGTGCTGTGTTCAGTTTTGGGCACCACAGTATAGGAGAGACATTGAGGTGCTGAAGTGTTTCCAGAGAAGGGCAACAAAGCTGGTGAGGGGTCTGGAAAACATATCTTATGAGGAGCGACTGGGGGAATTGGAATTGTTTGGTCTGGAGAAGAGAAGGTTGAGGGGAGACCTTATTGCTCTCTACAACTACCAGAATGGTGCTGGTCTCTTCTCTCAAGTAAGAGAGAAGAGACAAGAGGAAATGGGTTTGAGTTGCGTGAGGGGAGGTTTAGGCTGGATATTACGAAAAATTTTTTCACTGAAAGAGTTACCAAACATTGGAATAGGCTGCCCAGGGAGGTGGTTGAGTCACCATCCCTAGATGTGTTTAAAAGTCGTGTAGATGTGGTGCTTAGAGACGTGATTTAGTGGTGGATCTGGTGGAGTCAATGGTTGGACTCGATGATCTTAAGGGTCTTCTCCAACCTAAATGATTCTATGATTCTATGATTAATAGTTCATTCTCTACCCAAAGATCAGTTACAAGTGGAGTTCCTCAGGAGTATCTGGACCTATCCTGTTTGATATCCTTATGAAGGACCTGGTGGGATATAAAATCTGGACACCTTCGTCAAGTTTGCAGATGGCACTGTACTAGGTGGCACAGGTGATACACTTGAGGACAAGGTCACCATTCGAAGAGAACTGGGTGGGCTGGAGGAATAGACCAACAGAAACCTTTTAAATTCAACAAGGGTAAGTTCTGCACCTAGGATGGACTAAACTCCTACAGTAGCTGGGATGGAGATTGACTATGTCAGGAGCATGTTTGCTGAAAAGTGCCTGTGTCCCTGTGAAGAACAAACTGAATGTGAGAGAACAGTGCATCCTCTCAGCAATGAAGTCTAACAGCGCTCCGGGTTGAATTAAAAGGAACATCACCTGTATACTGAGGGAAGCAATCATTCTCCTCTACTAAGCAGAGACAATATGTGGAACAACATGTCCAGTTTTGATCTCACCAGTATGGGAAAGATACCTAAAAATTGGGCTGAGCTCAGAGGATTGTCACCAAGGTAGTGGAGGACTGGATCACTTACTTTGTGAGGAAAGGCTGAGAAGCTCAGAAATTGGACTTGTTCAGCCTGGAAGTTACTTAGCTGACTGGATATGCAATACATGAATCGGAAGACCACACGTAAGTGGTTAGTGCTATTTGAGGGTAGGGTATTTGAGACATCCATGTAGCTGATATGATATAGGATCTATAGAAAACCCATGTCGTTCTGGAGCAGCAGGTAGAGACCAGGCAGAATATTACTGGATGTCTAAGGTGGACCTAAGAGCTTATGTTTAAGTAACTGGTTGATAAAACAGTGGTTGTAGCTAGTAATAGGACCCCCAGGGACTATTTGGTAGTAATGAGTGCACATACAAGTAGCAATGATGAGAGAGGGTAAATTGGTAGGTTAGCTGAGAGACACAGTGGTAAGCTAACCTGTACTTACTACATTTTAATATGTGTTGCTCAATACTGCCCAAAATGTATAACTGTAGTCATCTAGGCAAAATGTAAAAGGGAAAAAAAAAAAGCACTGGGAGGATATAGGAGAAGTTGTGGATGCCCCATCCCTGGAAGTGTTTAAGGCCAGCCTGGATGGGGCTTTGAGCAACCTGCTCTAGTGAGAGGTGTCCCTGCCCATGGCAGGGGGGTTGGAACTTGATGATCTTTAAGGTCCCTTCCAACTCTAACCATTCTATGATTCTGTGATTGTATGATATACAACCTACTAATAGTTCAGTGCACTGTTAATATAAATTCTTATCAAGAAAATCAAAGAACTGAAAAAGAAAAAGAATTAAGGACAAGTTTAGTCCAAAGAGCTTTTATTTCACAAAGCTATAAGCACCTGAAAAAAAAAAAAAACCTAATAAGATTTCTCAGCTGTAAATGTAAAGTTGTTAACTAAAAAATTAATTGTCCTTGTACTACCATAAAAAAACACATTAGTTCATTGTGAAGCCAGATTTCAAATGCAACTTCTCATAATACAGCTTAGATTTTCCTTCTGTGACCTTTTCTTCAATGTGCCATAAGCATCCTGGAGGAACACTGGACATGTGCAGAAAATTACTGAGGATATGATGGGTAACAAGTGTGAAACAAATGATGAACTATTAATTTATATGTTATGTTTCTTGTCAACAGTACTTTTCCTACACTTTTGTGTCTTTGAAATATTTAGTTACAAAACTCAATACACATTGATACTCTGAAAAAAAGCACATTATTTTTTTGTTAGAAAAAACAGTATATGCAAAAATTAAGTATCTGATATTCAAACTTCTATACTAAAGTTCCAGTTGCATTGTTATTTGTATGTCAGTAATGTCTGCAATCCCAAATAAAGCCAAAGGTGATGTTGCTATAGACATTGAACAAACACTCTAATTCTTCCAGTTTAAGGGAAAAAAAGGAGAGAAGGGAGTATAGCATTGTTCCTCTTTTCTCAGTGCAATTACTAGTGCAGACAAGTTTGGAATTTAGCTCTTGAGATCTAGTTGCATACAAACTCTCTCATCTGTCCATAAAGTCTTTCACTGCTTTTGCTGATCTTAGGTGATCTAGGACTTCTAATATAATTTTCAACATTTTGTTTCTTGCTAGCTCTCAGTTTCATCATCTGTTAGCTTTGGAATATTAGGTCTCATTAGAAAAGTTGCCATTCAAGGGGAGTATTCAGGTATGTGTAACCTGAACTGCCTTAATTCTGAAACCATGTTTTTTCTCAGTGACATATTTCTAGTTAAATCTCTTAGAAAATACATCCCATCTTCCAGAAAAATTCACAGTTTCCTGTACAAAAGTCTATTATTACTTTACCATAGTGTTGTCAAAAGGTTTAAGTATTACAAAATGCAACCATAATTTTTAGGTCATGTAAGACAGTACCATAAGTCTTAACAGAACTTCATACTGCAATTCTTATAAGACATGTTAATTTTTTGAGTCCTATGTATATTGGAGAGCAATCTGTCCTGGAATGAACCAAGACAAGCCTTTATGGCAAAGCTAATGGCACAGAAATTGTGCATGTGTCTGAAATGTTGTTTATGTTGATTATTCTTTATACTTGAAAAAACCTTCCTGTTGACCTTGACATCCCTTGCCAGATTTAATTCCAAGGAGGCCTTTGCTTTCCTCATTACATCCCTTCATACTCTGATGGCATTCCTGCAATATTCAAGTTTCAGTCAAGGTTTTGGGGTTTTTTTTTTGTTTGTGGTTTTTTTGGTTTTGTTTTTTTTTTTTTTTTTTTTTTTAATCTTCAGTAATCAGTTAGTTTCCTGAATTCCAGTTGTCCATGACACGTTTGATGCACAAACTTGGGTGTGTATAGTACTATAACATCATATCCACTCTGCAAAAGAAGATCCATTTTGGGGACATAAAATGTATTTTAGCACACTAATTTGTCCTAAAAAGAATCAGAAGTTATCGAGTTTCTCTTTCTCTTAAGCTAAGGTTCTTTGTAGGCATGATGCAAATAGGTAATTTTTTAAGCCATTTTCAGAAGTCATATTGCTTCCAGAGGGGCACCATGTCTATTTCTTTGGCTTACAGACCATACTACACATTGAAATGACTGATCGGGTTTAGCAGAAACTTAATTCAAACACGAATATAAAAATTGTAATCTGTTCAGTGGTACCTGGTTTTATCATCCTCATTTTGCTAAAGGTATGACTTTATTCAAAGAAGTTAGGCACAGACATAAATGTCTGTGAGACAGAGGCTTTGGGGAGATTTGTAATGGAAGAACGTTAAAAGTGTAGTAAACATTATGGCTAATATCAGCAAACAAGTCAGAGATGTAAGTAAAATGCTAATTTGGTTTTCTACTCCATGCACTATTTATGTCTGTGTTTGTATGTATCAAAGCAATTTCACGTCTCTGAAAAACCCTTTCCGCAGTCAGAACTTTTTCCTAACATAGCACCTGTAATATTTACAGCACAAACATTTCTGTAAACTCTGGTAACGACATGCTGAAATAGGAGAGATGAAGGATAAAGTATAATTGCTTTTCTGACTCCAGAGATTCTTGGATAAATTTTAACATCTGGCATCACAGTATATCCTGAAAGACCTATAAGCTTTCATGGGATAAACACTGTCATGATTCTGTAAGATCAGGTCACATTTTTGACGTCTGGCTTATTTTTGATTACTTTTATTTCTGTTAAAATGAAATACTTTTTAACTTGTTTGCTTTAGATAAATTCCTGTGCTACCCTAAAAACAGTTGCATTCAAAGGTAGATATGCTTTTCTTGCTTCATATAAATAGAAAATACACAACTTGCCTTCCTGGAAAGATTAATGATGAAAATTTTTTTTCATAATGCCTAGTAATCTGTCCTATGAACCTACCATCCTGAGAGTGATCTAATACTTTCAGATAAGTGGTCTCATATTAGATGCTCATACTTAGATAACAAATGTAATGGCTAGTTAAGTTAACCTTGGAAGGTAATTCTTATTGGCACTTTGAAAGTTGTGTTATTTATCTTTTTCTCCTTTTAAGATTCGGTCATCTGTGTCCAAGAGATCATCAACTATTATATCTTCCCTTCATATTAAAGGGTATCATATTAATATGTTACTATATGAAAAGTATTATCTCTCTACAGTTATGAGATTAATTCATTTTTGTGTGGCTTTATTATCATTTCCCTATAATTTCACTGTTCTCAGCTATGCTCTAGTAATGTATTATCTTGGTATAAACCTCTGATTAATCTAAATTTCAGTCAATAGCAAAAATTAACCTGTGATAGAAATGAGTTTTCATTGAGTCATGCAGAACCAAATGGTCCTTCATTAGGGGAGAGAGTTATTTTGCAACAGAATAAAATAAATATTTTAGTACTAATATTTCTAGATAGGCAAATCTGCTATTTGCAGTCACTTCTCTTTTGACTCCCGTGACCTTCTAAAGAAAATTTTAATCCTTTTTTTTTTCCTTTTTTCCTTTTTCAGTCTGTGCTCACACTCCTATTCCCTGAGCCGTTCTACCAATATGAAGACTCCATAGTGACTGCTATGAGTCACCATAGAAAGTCACCAGCTTTGGAAAATGTGACATAAATGGACATATATCAAGATCACAAATCTTTTCTGCTGAGCATAACTATTTTGTCATGAGACAGAAATTATTTTTTTGTTTTTAAAAAACAATGAAAAAAAATCACATAAGCACAATTTCTGACTTTTGTATGCCTAAGGGACACCCCCAAGCTCTAATGCTCTCATTCCTGGATGAAAAGAGGATGTTGAGGCTAGTGTCTTTTAAATACTTTATTCCTCACATGTACTGCCTGTTTCTCATGAACTGTGGGCAGGAGAGACTATAAGGCTCCTTGGATAATTCTATGATAGCTATGGATCTATTTTTTCAGGTATTAAATCTATTTCATTTCTTGCAATAAGTTATATGAAAAAAAGTCCTGTAGAAGGGCCTGTACCTGTTGGCGTCCTACTCAGTGAATACAAAATAAATAAATGGAGTACTAATTGCTAAAAAACCCCCACCTGTAGAGATCTACATGAATACCTACAATGATATAATTGAACATTTCTATCTCACTGTGAACAAATAAAGTATGCCATGGGAGTGATGGGGACATATAGCTGTATATAGATTTCTAATAACAAGATAGAAAAGTTGATATAGAAGACTACAGAATGACCTCAGATGTGTAGCAGTGAAGTTTTAAAGCATTCCCTCAAAGTAATTTTGATTTTAATTTTTTTTTTTTTAAAACAACCTTTATTTACTGTTATTTCTAGTATGGTTCACTATAGTTTTGGAATTATAATTTTTACACACTGCTTTCCAGCAAGAACAGACATAGTTTTATTTTAATGTTACTGAAGAGTGTTAGATGGTGGTAATTGCTGCAATTGCTGCTGTTATTGCACTCCAACATTCATTAATAAAAAAGGCCAATAACATAAGCATTTAATGGTGTTTGTTATCAAATACAAAGGAAGCACACATTAATACTAGATCTCAAAATCTCAAGTCTTCCTTTCAATTAAACAATGGAATTTTCATCATGTTAATTCACAGGGCATGAGATACAGTTTCTTCCTAATACAAAAAAAAAAAAAAAAAAGTATCCTGGTCAATTTCAGCCTTATTCACAGCCAACCAAAGGCAATTGAAAGAACTGGCAAGTACTAGCCATTTGATCAGATCATCAGTGAAGGTTCAGCTCTATATGATGTTATTCAAAGTTCTTGGTGAAGACAGATTACTGTGACAAAATATCAATTTCTGATGACATATTTTGAGATACGTGGGGTTATATGTGACACTGTGTTGTGACCTATTTTTGATAGAAATAGTAGAACTGAAGCCTTTATATTTTTTACTTAGCCTTTAAATAGTCTAGCTAATTTTTCACATTTCTAAATTAATAATGTTAAAAAATTGTTCAGTGCTAAGCTTTGTATACAAAATCCAAAATACTAATTTCTAAGTACTTACATATTAATCACAAATTTTATATTAAGTTTGAAAAAATATTCCATTTTTGTTCTCAACTGGAGTTCTTAAAAACAAGCAAGCAAACAAATCTAACTCCATCCATACTATAAATTGCACCAGGCAGGTATGTCTCCAAAACAGATACTTCAAATTTGAATTTTTCAATCTCTGACAAAAATAGAAATATTAAATTTTTTTTGTTTGGTAATACGTCTCACAAGATTCCCTATCATTAGCAACTGTGTTTTGCTAAAAACTATACATTAAAATAATGAACTACCTAAGTGATACTGCAGTTATTGAAAACCTACCACTAGAAGTTTGGTTCCTTTTTTTTGTTTTTAGCTCTTGGGTCAGACAAACAGATTAATATTTTTTCTGCTGATTAATCACTACAATTCAGATATTGAAAATGAAGTCATTATATATTAACAACCCATTTTATTTCCTCAGAGCAGGCAATTTCAGCTATTGAAGAATGTCACATGCCCATACGGAGCCAGCAGTGGCACAAAAGATTTTTTTAAAAGTGACTAAATTAGTCTAGATGAACTAAACAGTATTTTTGAGAATCTGAGACTATGTCAAACTGAGATTTGAGAACATTAGCATGTGAGAGTTTAAATTTCACCCCCTTTTTGTCCTACTTTCACTCATCTAAATCCTTATAATCACAGGAAATGATGATAGAAAAAAAATGTTAAGACAGAAGGAACATAAACCAAATCCTACAAATCACAAAGTGATAAATATTTTCCTCCAGCCCATTAGAAATTTAGCATGTCACATTGCAAGTGACAACAACATCACATATATGGTATAGAACAGGAAGGGATCAAGATCACTGCTGATGTCTTATGTCTCTGCATTAACAAGAAATTATTTTTTATAAATATGTGAATGAGTGATAGTATTATCATTATTCAGGTAAGCAAGAAACCAAACCAAGTATTGACATCAAATGCGTAAGATCTCAATAACCCTCTAAATAACCTTGTAGTTATTCTTGGGGTAAGGAAGGATGTTTTTTGATTCAACTTCACATATGGAGTCAGCAAACTATAAGCAAGAGATGATGCAAACAAATGGAGAAGCTTCAGAGAATCAGTGCACAATTAACATTACATCCTTACACTTGGCCATTAAAGCAAAAAGTACTCCAGAAATGAATCTGCAAAAAACCTTCTTCTGGTTCCTATGGTAATTATTGGAATGCTTGAAACAAAGAAGTGACACAAAATAATTGGAAAAATCATATACAATCATTAAGATAAAAATATTATTTGCTGTTGCATTCAGATTTGATATCAAAAGATGCTTATCCAGACTTTATAATTCTAGGATCATCATAATCTCTTCTATAAATTTTATCAAATACTGTCTTAGAACGATTAAACTAATTGTCCCCGCAGTCCTGCATAGAGTCTTATGTGAAAATTTACTTCATGATTGTAATTTTTTTCTTATTCTGTCTGGAAATATATTCATAATCAATTTATAGCTGTTTGCTTTGCACCAGCATTATCTTTCAATTTAATTAGTTCTTTCTCACTTCTTCCAAAACCCCAAATGTTTAGCTTAACAAAATTAAATGACTCCTCATATAAACAAGTCAAGTCCTTTAACCTCTTTTCATAAACTTTGTTTCCCACTACTGGAATTATTTTGGCATTTCTCTGAGACTATTTCAATTTAAGTTCATTAGTGTAGGTGACCAAAACTGTGCATTACATTCTGTATGAGGTCTTAACTTTACTTTTTAGAGTTTATGAATATAGAAGTTTGTATTTTTTTTCCAATCTGTCTTTCTGTTGCTTCCCAGAAGTGTGATGTTTTTTAAAAGATTTGTTACACTGATAGCTCAAAACCATCTCATAGTGTTTGAGATAGGAAAAGAAGTGTTAGTCTTAAATTGAAGCAAAGGAGACCTAGGTTCGCCTAAAGGAAAACACACTAATGCAACATCAGAACAAATGGTTTAAGGAGGCTGTAGAAGAGAAGAATTTTAAGGACAACATAGACAAATACCTGTCAGGAATACTTTAATTCATCTGCCTCTTAGTGGTAGAATAGACTACATGACCACTTAAAGACCCTTTTGTTGTTACAGCTCTGCAATAAAATATATTTCTATACAATCTCAGTAACAGTTTATGAAATACATGTTTTATTATTTACAGCAGCAAATACTTTTTTTAATTTTGAAGTAAATTCTATTGAAAATTACTTTTTGCCATCCTTGAGAAACTAGGGTGAAAATATCTTTAGTCTGAAAGATATTCTGTGACAAGTGCCGAAAACGATACTTTTCAGTTATGAAAATGATAATCAGATTCCTGTCTTTACAGGATTTTTCTATCCTTACCTCTCTTTGTTAATCTATAATTTTTCTAGCATTTGTCATAGATGTGATCTAACAAGTGAGACAACACCTTCCCTGTGGGCTGTGCCCCTCCCTGTTCATATAGCTCCAGAGCTGACAGGGTACACTGTGATGGTTGTTCCCACCACCACCCCAGAGCCTTTTCCACAGAGCTACTACATTCCGCCAGTCTCTCTGGGTTGTCTGAATGTCAGCCCTGCCCTCAAGCATATCAACTGACCACCAGCATGCTCTCCATTATCTCTTCTAGCTTGCTGATGAAGGCTTTAAACATAACAGGACCCAGCATAGGCTTCTGTAGTATAACTCTTGTTAGAAGTATCTAGGTAGAATACAACAAATTACCATCTGTATTCAACCATCAAAATATCATAGAATGATGGAATCATAGAATCATAGAATACCAAGTTAGAAGGGACCTCAAGAACCACTGGTCCAACTTTTCTTGGCAAAAGCAAGGTCTAGACAAGTTGGCCCAGCACCCTGTCCAGTTGAATGCTGAAACTGTCCAATGTCAGGGAATCCACCACTTTGCTGGGGAGATTATTCCAATGACTGATTGTTCTCAATGAGAAAAATTTTCATTGTATGTCCAGTCAGAATCTCCCCAGGAGTAATTTGTACCCATTAGCCCTCGTCTTTTCCATGTGACACCTTGTAAAAAGGAAGTCTTCATCTTCTTTGTAACTACCCTTTAAATACCGGAACGTGGTGATAAGGTCTTCCTTAAGCCTTCTTTTCTCAAGGCTGAACAAACCCACTTCTCTCAGCCTTTTCTAATATGGCAGGCTTCCCCGTCCTTNTCATCTTCTTTGTAACTACCCTTTAAATACCGGAACGTGGTGATAAGGTCTTCCTTAAGCCTTCTTTTCTCAAGGCTGAACAAACCCACTTCTCTCAGCCTTTTCTAATATGGCAGGCTTCCCAGTCCTTTGATTATCTTGGTGGCCCTTCTCTGGACCCTCTCCAGCCTGTCCATATTTTTTTTCTATAGCTGTAACTAAAATTGAATGCAGCATTCCAGGTGTGTCCTGACAAGCGCTGAGTAGAGTGGGATAATTAATTTTTTATCTCTGCTGGTGATGTTCTTGTTGATGCAAACCAGCATCCTGTTGGCTTTCTTGTCTAAGCAGCACACTGTTCACTTACACTGAGCTTGTTGTCCACCAGGCCCTCCAGGTCCCTTTCCACAAAGCTGCTCCCCAGCCAGGTAGATCCCAGACTGTACAGCATTCCCGGATTATGTTTTCCCAGGTGCCCTTGTCCTTGTTGAACTTTCTAAGACTCTTGTTAAGCCCCTTTCCTACCCTGTTCAGGTCTTTCTGCAGGGTGGCTCTTCCTTTTGAACGGTCCACTTCCCAGCTCAGTTTAGTATCATCAGCAAACTTCATCAGGGTACACTCAATCCCATCATCCAGATTACTTATGAAGATATTAAACAGTGTTGGGCCCAGTATTGAGCCCTGGGGGACCCACGTGTGACAGGTTGCCAGTTTGAAAAGGAGCTATTTAAGACCACTCTCTGGATGCAGCCTGTCAGCCAGTTCCCCACTCGCAAAACAGATCACTTATCTAGCTGTAAGACATTAGTTTCTCTAGGAGAAGGCTGTGGGTAACTGTAGCTAAAGGCTTGAAGAAATCAAGGTAGACAGGTCCACAGCTCACCCCACATCAACCAAGCAGGTTACTTTGTTGTAGAAGAGGATCAGGTTTGTCAAGCACAGTTTGCCCTTGGTGAATCCCTGTTGGCTTTTCTCAGTCGTACTTAATTTGACTTGTGATAGCCCCCAGGAGGATTGGTTCCATAACTTTCCCAGGGTCTGAAGTAAGACTGATGGGCCTATCATTTCCTGGGTCTTTCTTTAGGCCCTTCTTGTAGATGGGGGTGACATTAGCTGTCTTCCGGTCCTCTAGGACAACCCTGGTCTCCATGGCTTCTCAAAGATTATGGAAAGCAGTGTCACAACAATGTCAGCCAGCTCTTTTAACACCCTTGGGTGGATAATGTCAGGGCCTATCGATTTGTAGGGGTCAAGCTCCTGTAATAGTTCACATACCAACTCTTCCTTCACTGATGGTGGGTCTGTGTTTGCATCAACCTGGATTTTTGTTCCCAAGGCCTTGGGCCCATCGGTGCTGATAAAGCTAGAGGTGAAGAAAGTGTTGAGAACTTCTGCCTTTTCAGTATTGTTGATGACTAGTTCACCTCTCCTGTCTGACAGCGGGCCAATATTTTCCTTCTATTTCTGCTTGTTGTTTATGTACCTGAAGAACCCTTGAGGTGTACTTATTACCAAAATACTTGATCCAGCACAGGACTCCTAGCCTGCAAGGTCCCCAGACATTTAATTTTTGTCACCAAAGCAAGCTCTGTGATATGCTCTGAAGTGTCACAATCACAAGATTAGAAGGCTTTTCTTACTCATGAGTCCCTCTTCTTCAGGAGGAAGATTTTTACTTACAGTGTTTTATATCCTGGTGACCAGAGCTATAAGCTAGGTTCTTTAGATTCTTACAGCCTTAGTCAAGTACCTTGGACCCTTAATTTCTGTCTCAGTTTTCCCAGCCCCTGGCTATTTTTCAAAAAGTGTTCTGATAGCAAGTGATGCTCCAAGTGGGTGATGATAAATTTATTCTAGTTAGTTGTCTCTATTCCCAGTGAAAGAGAGGTTCATGTGATGTAAGAGGACTTAATGGCACCAAATCCCCACAAATTTAAGTTCTATAGACTCTTGGAGAGAAGGAGGAACATAACTTAAATGAACAGGATGTCTTTTGACTGTCTGGGAAGTTATGAGATTATATTAAGTTCATTTCTTCCTGTTGAGGCAGCAAATGAGATTTTATTACCCCATTGCCAGGATTAGACATGTCTTGCTACCATTTGCAGTGTTCACTTATGCCCTTGCTTTTACTTGTTGTGTTTGGAGCATTGGTTCATAATATTCTTTTTGTTAGATCTGAAGTCAGAAAAGCTTTGAACATTTAAACATCTTCTGTCACATTCGGTAGCTCACCTCATAAAGGAAACCTCAGTATTTCCCTTAATCTCTTTGTAACTTGTACTGTGCTTAGACAACATTGTATTTCTGCTTATATTCTCTGCTAGTTTTAATTCCGTAGGTTTCTGAATTTTTACCTTATGTGCTTTTATTGTTCTTTCACAGAGCATTTTGTTATGTTGCTGTTTTAATTTTTTCTATGATTGCCTTTTACTTTTCATATTATTAAAAAATTTTTCATTTAACTACACTGGTTTCTGACCTCCTAATATTACCTTTCCTTTGTATGGGGATAGTTTATCTCAAAACTTTTAATATTGTTTTTTCTAGAAATATCACTTGTTCTACACTTTTTCCTTTAGACTACTTTCTTCACAAACAAGTTCTCAGGCTTGTTTAGGTCTATTTTCTTGAAGTACAAGAAGTGCTTTTCCTTCATTTTCTTCAGAACTGTGAATTATATAGTTTTTACTCCCTTTTGGTTACTTTACTCTCTGCCTTCAAATTTTAAATTACTATGCAGAATTAACTCTAAATAATTTGTGAGCTGATTCTTGTACTTTTTTTTAATAAAAAGTTACCCCCAATATATTCCCAGAACTCACTTGATACTTTCAATTCTACAATAGCATTTTTTCAAGGTGTACTAAATGGTTAAAGTCTACCAAACTGGATTGCTTTTCAATCAATACCTGGTGTTTCTCTTCTGCTAAATTTGACTTTAAAGTTTTCATTTGAACTTCAAAATTTTCCAAATGAACTTCCTGGCTTGTTCAAAACCAAACAAAATAATATCAAACAGAACAAAACCACATATAACAGCTACAAAACGTTATACAAAACATTTTTTCAAAACTAGGGAGTTAGAAAGTTTGGTTGTCATTTCTACCATTGGTACTTTTCCTGTAGTTAATAGAATCATAGAATGACTTAGGTTGGAACGGACCTTAAAGATCATCTAGTTCCAACCCCTCTACCATGAGCAAGGACATCTCCAATTAAACCAGGTTGCTCGAAGCCTCATCCAGCTTGGCCTTGAACACTTCCAGGGATGGGGGCCTCCACAATTTCCCTAGGCAACCTGTTCCAGTGCCTCACCACCCTCAGAGTGAAAAATTTCTTCCTGAGACCTAATCTAAATCTAACTTCTTCCATCTTGAAGACATTACCCCTTGTCTTGTCACTACATGCCCTTGTAAAAAGTCCCTCTACAGCTTTCTTGTAGATCTGTTTCACATACTGGAAGGTTTCTAGAAGGTCTCCCTGGAGCCTTCTCTTCTCCAGGCTGAGCAACCTTAACTCTCTTAGCTTGTCCTCATAGCAGAGGTGCTCTAACCCTCTGATCATCTTCATGGTCCTCCTCTGGACCTGCTCCAACAGATCCATGTCTTTCTTATGCTGGGGGCTCTAGAGTTGGACATAGTATTCCAGGTAGGGTCTCACCAGAGTTCAGTAGAGGGGCAGAATCACTTTCCTTGACCTGCTGGCTATGCTTCTTTTGATGCAGCCAAGGATATGGTTGGTCTTCTGGACTGTGAGAGCATGTTGCTGACAGATGTTGAGCTTCTCATCTACCAACACCCCCTAGTGCCTCTCCTCAGGGCTGCTCTTGATCCATTCTCCATCCAGCCGCTATTGGTGCATGGGATTGCTGCGACCCAGGTGCAGGATCTTGTACTTGGCCTTATTGAACTTTGTGAGGTTTGCACAGGCCCACCTCTCAAGCCTGTCCAGGTCCCTCTGGATGGCATTCCTTCCCTCCAGCGTGTTGTCCGCTTCACACACCTTGATGTCGTTGGCAAACCTGGTGAGGGTACACTCAATCCCAACATCCATGTTGCCACCAGATGTTAAATAGTACTGATGTTAAATAGTACTGATGTTAAATGGTACCAGTACTGACCCCTGAGGAACACCAGTTGTCACTGCTTGCCACTTGAACATCAACCTCTTAACTGCAAGTCTTTGAGTGTCACCATCCAGCCAGTTCCTTATCCACCGAGTGTTCCGTCCATCAAATCCATGTCTCTCCAATTTAGAGACTAGGATGTCATGCAGGACGGTGTCAAATGCCTTTCACACGTCCAGGTAGATGACATCTGTTGCTGTTCTTGCTGCATTTCCTGTGTTTGTATTTCCTTTACTCCGTGCTGGGCCAGTTTATGCCAGACTTAATGTCTTGCCACAAACAGACCAAATAGTGTCAAACATAAAAAAAATATGTATAGCAAAACATTTCCCAGCTTTCTAGAAAACATCCCATATTCCCAGGTATAGAGTAAAACAGATTACCAGAAGACTTCAGGATGTTATGAAAAAGAACTTTGAAGGAATCTGTAGTCATGTACAATTTTGGAGTTGGTGTCTTTACAAGCACCACCACAGTTATTGCCTATTATTGTCACTAAGATGTCTGTATTTTTTGCATTCCCTCTGTTTAAAAATATATCACTTACATATTTTGTCTTTGCAGGGAATATCATAGATTCCAATGTTTTCACTCTAGATTTATTGGTAGTGTTCCATTAAAGGTGAAAGAGGACAGACTGATGTATTTAAACACATGACTCTTGTAACATTTTAAATACCTGTAGGCCATTAACTCCTTATGTTCTCCAGCTATCATTCTAGGATGGCACCATGATTTCCTGGGATACATATCCGTCCCCCCTTCCCCCCCGAGAAGTATCTGAGGTAGTCTAGTCTAGTGCATCCAAAATGGCAATAGAACCCAATTCTTAAGCGACTGAGTTACTCTCATTTTTTCAGGATATTGGCTGACTGTTCTCCTTTTAGCTAACGTGTTGTTTATAGATTGTTTCATTTGAAACTCCTCAAATTATCTTCCACGTTTCTGAGCCGTTGCTGTGTTTTCCCCTAGTTTCTTTCAGTTGTTCCATTCATCATTGAGCAGTCATTCAGGAAAAAACACCCCAAGAAAAATAGTGTTTGCTACATGGTTTTGCTATGTGCTGGGTTTTAGCTTCAGTATTGTACCTTCATGCATGTAAACACAAGAAGTGTCCCATGGATTAGAAAGTGCGACAAGATGCAAATTCAGAGGAGCATGTAAGTCTGGCCACTTTACTTGGTTCATCTCCTTTTAACTCCCACAGCACCTACAACTGTTGGATCAGGGATTCTAAAGGGTATGACCCTGCCTAATCCCTTTATCATGTGTTCATGGACTTCTTGTTAATAAACCTGCTGATACAGTCTGTCTCCACAACCTCCTGTAGTGAGAAATTCCGGAAGTTCACTATCTGCTGGGAAGAAAATCTTTATTGTGTTTGTTCTGAACTGATTTCTCACAAGTTTCAGTAAGTGTTTTTATAAGTCTTGATCCTTCAGCCACCTTCTTTCCAAGCTTAAGAATATCAGATATTTTTTTCTCTCTTATACATTGGTACCTCCATCTCCTTGTTTGCTACTCTACCTTCTATAACTCCACTCTGCTCCATTTCATCGTTCTTGAGATGCATGGACCAAACTTGTACACAGTACCCAAGAAACTAGTCCAAAAAGGTTTTTTATAGTGGTAAAGTGAGGCCCTCTCTTTTGTTGTCTCTTTCTGATGATGCACAGTATTTTGCTACCTTTCTTTGCTGGCACACACATCAGGAAAATTACTTCAAAGAACCTTAGGATCTCTTACCTGAGCTGTAACTGCCAGACATAAATGAGAGAGTCCTGTGAGGTACTTTGGAAACCACACTTTGTAGCAGGCATATATGCCAGTTTCAGATCACAAGAAAGAACTGTGCACATGAAGAAAAGCTTGATGTTAATTTACTAACAGAGATTCAGTAATCTGTTTTAAACATCCTTAGAACTTGAACAAATATTATTAATGGAGTTGCTGCTGTAGAATTATATTGCCTGTTGCTTTCCAGAGGCTACGTAAGTTGACCTGTTTGCTTAAGCCTAATTTCAAGGGGGAGAAACATAAAGACATATATGTCTAATAGTAAGAGAATTTGAGCACTGGGAAGTGTTTAAGTGTCTGAATATGCATTCTTTTAACAGTGTAAGTGTGTGATGGTCATGTAAGGATAATTTAAGGTTTACAAGGATCTGCTATTAAAACTTTAATGAAATGAGTCTGGAAAGATCATACATCATTAAGGACATCTGTCATATGGTGTGCATGTGAGATCCTTGCTGAGTGGCATGCAGGAAATGAAATACATTAACAATGTGTTCCAGAAAGAAAAATGGGAAAAAAGCCAAGTGAATTGTGGGGTAAAGCCAGAAAAGGACCCTTCTGCATTAATATGTTCAATTAACATGTGGAGGATTGGTACTTTGGCAAAGAAATATATACTTCCCACAGATTCATTGTCTGATATCTAATGTTTTGAGGTAAAAAGAAAAAGCCATGGTATATTATTATAGCAGGTGATTATTTTAACTATTTTTTCTGCCAAAACCAAATTAGTTATAAATACAGTAAAAAAGTAATATTTAATTTTATAGATATTCAGAAAGTGTTCATGAAAATTAATCTTTACCAAATATTTTTCCATCTGGAAAACCTTTTAAAAAAACTTTTGATCAACAAAAATGATTACTTCTAGTAGATTGGACATGAGCCAGCAACGTGTACTTGCAGCCCAGAAAGCCTGTTGTATGCTGGGCTGCAAAACAAGCAGCATGGCCATCAGGTTGAGTGAGGTGACTCTGCCCCTCTACTCTGCTCTAGAGTACTCTCTACCCTACCTGGAGTACTGTATCCAACAAAGACACGGACCTGCTGGAGAGGGTCCAGAGGATGGCCACAAAATTGATCAAAGGACTGGAGCTCCTCTGCTATGAAGAAAGGCTGAGAGAGTTAGGGTTGTTCAGCCTGGAGAAGAGAAGGCCCCAGGGAGACCTTATGGGGGTCTTTCAGTATATAAAGGGGTCTTAGAAGAAAGGCATAGAGATGCTGAGGCTTGTAGTGAAAATACAAGGGGCAACGTTTTAAAATGAAAGAGGGTAGATTTAGGTTGAACATAAAGACAAAAATTTTACAATTACAGTGGTGAGACACTGCAACAGCTTACCCAGAGAAGTCGTGGAAGTCCTATTGGAAGTGTTCAAAGCCAGGCTGGGCTTTGAGTAACCTAGTCGAGTGAAAGATGCCTTTGTCCACAGCACGGGCATTGGACTAAAATGATCTTTGAAGGTCCCTTCCAACCCAAACCATTTATAAGGAACAGATGAGGAAGGGACTGAATAAGAAATCCTGAGTAAAATCCTTGGGACAACTATTGTAACTTTAAAAAGAAAACATTTCTAACTTGCTGAAGCAATGATGAATGTGAAATTGTTAAAGATAATAATCTTAAAACAGTTCTAATGGTCGTATAGGACTGGAAATTATGTCTCATTTTGTAAGCTACAATGATTACATATCCATGGTAAAGTAACTTTTAGTTTAGTGACATCCAGTGCTTACAAAGTCAGATCTGACGTATGAAATATAGTACTACTGAAGTTTGGCGATAAAAGATAAGCTTGTGATTAAACTTGACTAATAAAGCCAACTTTTTAAAAAAGTACAAAAGCAGTTATGCTAATGAATGTAGACTCGATCAATCAATATCTTTTGACAGCATGTTTTTGGAAATAGAGAGACAAGTAAGTTCTTGCCAAAAGAATTGTCCTTTCTTTTTGAGACAGGGAAATAAAAAGCAAGGAGCCACTCTTATTAAAATGAAAACTGAGTATAGCCAAAACTTGTTTTGCTGTTTCGTTTTGTTTTGTTTTTTAAGATACTCGGGCAGCTGTGTCTCTCCATTGTTGAAAGAAAACCTCCTACATTCAAAATAAGAAAAAAATCCTTTATGTCATAGAAGGAAAACAAGTGTGCAAAAGTTGCAACAGAACTTGAAGAATTTACAAATAAGAAATGAATTAGTATATTATGGCAAATAGAACAACTGCTAAAAACAGAGCAAAAATAAGTTGCTTGCACTTTAAATTGTTCTCTGCCATGGTGTTGAACTGTATAGAATGAGTGGTGCAGAAGAGAGGTTGCTATATGTTTTAATCAGATATGGAGCCAGAATACAAATGGAATGCTACAACCATGAGATATTCTTTAAGTCATGTATATTTTGTAAAATAAAAATAATCAGTCCTAGTTCCTGACTCTGAAATTAAGGAGTATGGACTTGCTTATATCAACACTACGTTCCTTTAGTGGTAGACATAGAATTGGTCTAGCTGTAGTCACTGGATTTTAATTGTCACTAAAGTCAAAGGTCTGGGTTAGTTGCAAAGTAAACTTCACCACTTTTCTTGTGTTTGGCTGTTTCTTTCTCCACATAATTTTAGTTTGGAAGCACAAAACCCGTATTCTCACTGCAGTCAGACTTCCACTTACTGTGACAGATGTGAGGCATCAACGAAGATGAAGATATTTGCAGAACAGCTTCATGACCTAAATATGACTCTTAGTTGCTTGCTGCATATAGAAAAATGGACGCATATGGTAGTTTTTTAAGAGTCTGGCCTTATCTCTTCACAAGTGCTGCATGACTTACGGTCACTTTTTTTAACATCACTTTCATTTTTTTTCACCCTCGCTTTCCCTATTTTCTGCTGGTGTCCAAAAAAGCCATCATCAACACCAATGTAACTCAGCAATACTAGTTAGATAGAAGTAAGAGAAGACTTCAAGTTGTTTTGTACTCTTTGTGTTTGCAATAGAGTGGATTAAGAAAACAAAAAAAGTGTTATTTCCACTTTGTTCTCTGAGCTATTTTTCATGTGCAAGTTGGGATAGAAGTGGGTACTGGCAAAAATTTCCAATCTGGATTCTTATGTTCCTTATTCATTTATGAATATTTGCAGCTGTGTAGGAAATATTACTTCACTCTTTCAAACTTTATAGGCCTATTTTTCCCCTCAATTAGATTAAAATTTCTCAACACAATTGTGGAAGGGAATTGAACTGGTAATATTTAAATTTGCACAACTTTTCTGCTTTCATTAACAGGAAGATATTTTAAGTATAGACCTGTATATTATATCATCTATTGATATACATATTAACCTGAAGTATAAAGAGGATGAGAAACTGGAAATTTAAGTATGCTCTGAGAATAATTTTCTGAGCAGCTGTCTGCAAAAAAAGCCCAACAAAACCCACTTGATTATTTCAAAGTGGCATAACATAGTGAAGATTATATTAACACACAAGTATGACTTTTTTTTTAACAGAAGCAATAAGCTATCTGCCACAAAGAGAAGTTAATCAACAGAGAAGAACACTTTTCCCTTATTAGAAACAAGAACTGAAGCTTTTTGATAAACTGGTTAAATTAGATTGGAGAAAACTATATATCCCTTGTGGATCACTTGTCTATAATGCATTATGTTTTAATTAATTGCTAACATCTAGGAAGGATCATTTCTGGTTTTGAATATGTCGCCAAAATAGGAAAAGGCACTTATTTTCTCTTCAATTATGCCTACACTGATGCGGACACAACTTCTGCTCTGCTTCTCATGGTAAATTAATCTACAATCCTCTTTGCTCCTACATCTAGGCTGTTCCTGGTCCCTAAGATGGCACATTGTTAACAAGTTTGAGTCTGCTTGTGGTGCACTGAAATGTTTTCTGCAGAAGGCATTGTCCCCTGTGACAGGAGAGAGGTGATCCAGATAAGAAGGATCTAAGACCAAAAGACAATGAATTAGCATAAACCTAAAGAAAGCAACCACAAACAGAACTCATAGTGGGAGGTTTAAATGTGTGGTACCATCAAGTCCTTATCTCCTATTCGAACTTTTAACTACATTTTTGAGGGTTACACCCAAGCCTTGCTGCCTTAGCCTGGATTCTGTCTGCATTTATAAGGACCACAGCCTACATTTTCATGCCAGCAAGTCCCTGGAAGAGTGAGTTAAAAAAATCTGGCATACCCTGTCCTTGGTAATATATTGTCTGAGGAAGTAGGCTAGACCGCAACCAGAGCAAGAAGCCAGTCTGAGAAGCACTGTGAAATGTGAGTGCTTCATCAGTGTAAAGGAAATTTTGGAGCACGATGTAGATAGCTAATTTGGAGGTCTGTAGCAACATCAGCAACCAAAGATGATCTGATACTGGTAGTAATGTCAAGACAGTCTGTGGGGCTACATGGAATTCTATTCTGCATTAGCCATCTATACAGTCGTCCTTTTACATTTTATAGACATGTGGTATGTTTCTAGCACTGGGAACTATTGTAGATTCTGCTGTTAGTAAATACGCAATTATTAGACATGGTGTTAGAATCATAATAGATCTAATTCTCTCTAACACCATCTAACACCAATCTAATGTTTGCCACTCCCTCTTTGTGCTGCTCCATTAGTATTAGTATAGATGAGTATTAGTATAGATGAGTATTGATGAGCCGAATGAAGAGATAATAACAAATTATATCAGATAAGAAAATACCAGAATAAACCCAATAGAAATCTGGACAAAGATCTAATAGCCAAGAGGAACTGTGATATTGATTATGCAGAAGAGGAAGAGAAGGGATAGTCAGTAAATTTGCTGCTAGCATTAGCTCATTATTTATCAACACAAAAGGATGAGGAACAGTTCTAAGAAGAAGTAGAATCTTTAATACATAATCAATATTAGAACTTAGTTGGTGTGATGACTAATGGACAGATTTATCTCACTTAATTTTGTGAATAAATTAATTTCTCTTACTATCTGTATCTAGTGCCATTGAAGGCACCCTGCTATATGAGAGATAGCGACATTGGACTGACACACGTGACATAGGAACTGCCCTGCCCTTCTGAGGCAGCACAGGAAGGTCAGCCGTTAGGGGCAGCAAAAATAATACTATATTGATTACTTATGTTTCTGCAGCTGAACTGTGTGTTGGGTGGCAATGGATGAGGCTCATACACAGAGGCATTTATAATGTACTTATCAGCATGTGATTAAATACTACATGAGCTAGGTGCCTGCAATCCCACTGTTGTTATCGGAGATCTAGTCAATGTAGCAATATGTTAATTCTGTCCCTTATAGACATGCACCTTTTGTCATTTGCAGTAGTGCCCAAGGGTGTCCAAGACATCTGTCCAGAGATGGAGAAATAAAAAAGACAGCTAACTAAAGGCCTGGTAGATGACATGAGGATGTCTTGAAGAGAAGCATCAGTTCTTCCTTTTACGTAAGTGAGTCATGCTGGGTGCAGTCTGAAGATCTATTTAGCTGAAACAATACATCTTAGATGTTTCTGGGAGTATTTCCATCTATGTAGATATAATCAGACTCTGGGCTTCAAAATGCTTGAATGAACTTTTTATACACTGAAAGAAGAAATAGAGCTAAAGATAAGTTTTTTGTAGGCTTAACTGAAATCACTAGGGAAAAATTTTGGAAATTTAAAAGTAGGAGTATCTTAGATGAGACTAATTTTGAAATAAAATAATTCCTAGTCTTTATAAAGGAAAGAAAGCAAAAGCAAGCTAATGACAATGGACAATAGACTTCTGTAGACTCAAAGGAGCTCTGGGAAGTAAGATTCCATAGGAAGGAACTTTAAGGAATAAGATGTTCTAGAGAACTAGTGATTCCCTAACAAAAGAATATTAGGGACACAAAGAATTGCTGTGAAGAGAATGATAGGATATATAATGAGATTAAATGGAGTAAAATGTAGGATATTGCATGACCTTAAACTAAAAAAAAAAAAAAAGGGCACAAAAATTAGACAGTAGGCTAAATTACTATAGGAATAAGATTACTAAATAGAAGTAATTAAAGGCTAAGAATTCCTAATTGAACAGCAACAAAATGTTAGCAAAGTCAGAAAGGCTGTAGGATAAAATAAGATACCTCAAGCCAAGGACATCACAAGAGAATAAAAAGGGTATTCTTAGTGTATTAAAAGAAAAGAAAAATACAACAAAGGAAATAGTTCATTACACAGTGAAGAAGTAAAGTTATTGAAGATTGTGCTGAATGGCTGAAATGTTGAATGAGTTTTTACTTTGTTGAGACTACTTTCAACTGTAATCAGATAGATAAAACAGTGGGAGGTCTGTACTATGCATACATACAAAAAAAAATGGTAGGAAACCGCTCTGGTAAGTTTAAAGACCTCCAATAATCTTAATGTGATTAATTCACCCTTGGGTACCAAGAGAACTAAATAAAATAATTGTGATTATCAGGGATAATCAAAGAGAAAAAAAGGAATACAGAAGAATAAACCCAGTACCTATTTCAGAAAAAATATAAGGGGCAGCTAACAAGAACCTGAGTAACATAAAATAATCCCAAATTTAACTTATTTTTACAAAAACCACAAAAAGGTTTTCAGGAAAATATGAGGAAACATCTACTTCATATTTTGAGTTTATTAGGATTCTAACAGTGTTTCTCATGCATGATGTTGTATGTATTCCGAGACATGGAATTTACAGAAGCATATTTTAAAGTTCTAAAAAGATATAAAACCAGCTAACTACTTGGGGTGGTTATCACAGATATTGCAGGGACCTTTCTAACAGAAAACCATTTAATAGTTGTAATTTGCAGCATTAGTTGTATCATGCTGTTGTGAAGAAATAGATACTGTTCAGCTAACATGTACATGTATAAATATAAATATTATTGCAAGAGATGTACTATATTAAGCTTGGACTGCATTTCTGAAGAAGGTCGAAGGCCAAAAATTTGAAAATGTTTTCAGGAAAACAAAAAAAGTGATTAATAACAGCTTAGGAAACAAAAGACCAAAGTAAGACCTGATATGTTTTAAACAGATGAAAGAGCTATTAAAATAGGAGGAATTAATTATTTTCCATGTTCAAAGAAGATAGAAGTTGCTGTTGAAATCAATCACTCCAAGAGGTACTTAGTTTTGACGTTTAAGTGAAAACTCCTAATCAAAACTGTAGTTATCAGCAAATGAACTTGCCCAAGGATGTTCTAGAGTATCCTGCAGGAGACATATACATGCATAATAAAGTGGAACAGGTAAATATCTCTTAGGAATAGTTCAGTTACAGTTGATAGTGAATTTAGAGGCAGGGATGCATCCTAGATTTCAGAATACTTCATACATTTTTTTCCATTCTTTGTGTCTGTAAAGGAGATATTCTTATGTGTCTCAGTTCACCTTAAGTAATTGGGTATAACAAGATTTACTGAAGCAATGTTACAGGATGAATTTTACGTTGGTAAACTTCTTTGACATCTCAGATGAAAACTGCTTCATAAGGGCAAAATATTATATTCTATTACTAACTCCATGTATCACAGACATTTTGGGATGAAAGAAAACTGTAAACAAGGTCATCAGACTGATAATCTTTGCAGACCTTTATCCACTCTGTCAACCTTATTTAGAATTTGTTCAGCGTGCGCATTTGGAACTGCTGAGTTTCAAGAACAGTTAAAAATAATGTTGTTGCTCCACAGTAGCTGTTTCTTGCACTGTAATGTTTCTTAAATATTATTGAAGAAAAGGACAAAGGTTTGTCTATTTGAGTGTCAGATTTTCCACTGAAGATTAGCAGCTTCCAAAAATGGATTAAAAGAAAGCTGAAGGTAAAAAATAGCATCAGTGATAATAAAAAGGTACAGTTAGTTTTCTTATAACTTCTGAGCTGATCAAAGCTATCTAAGTGTAGAAAATAATCTTTATTCACAAGAAGTCTGTTGGATAATGCAGAATTATGAATAATATTGAAACAAAAATCTTGAGGATATTCTAAATGAAAATATTCTCTTTTATGTAATTTCTACACAACCTTACAGAAAGAAAGAAGACTGGATTTCAGTTATTCCATTAGAATTATCACTTATTTGCCATGATTTTGTTTTCAAATTAGACATTCAGTAGTATGAATCCAATATAAACAGTAGCAGATGGAGGAAGAAGTCACTATGACCTCTGAGAAGAAAGTAATGTAGTACAATGGCAATAAGTTGCTTTTTCATGCAATCCGTCTTCATAGTTAAAGACCAAAATATATGATCCTATGCTTCTTTAGTAATAGGTATGCAGATGACATTCTTTATCAAAGGACAAATGCTGATAGTTGAGCTCTCAGTCCAAAGTAAACAGTACATTTTCTTTATATAAATATTATTGCTAAATCTTATCTAATTTAACAGACTTCTTCAGCTACTCAGACCTCTAACAGTAATTTTCTGCTCTCTTTATATGTGATTCTATACACGATAATATCATCTTAGAAAGAAGCTGCATTATACATAGTGGTAAAATATTTTGATTTTTACAAAAATGCTGTAACATCTTTCTTTTTCTTAAAGTATGAGAATGGCATTTGGTGTTTTTCACTTATTTAAGTGACAGAAAAAGTGAAGGTACAGAACTGGATACTAATATTGTGTCATAATTAATCTTTCCAATATTTCCTTTTACAGACATACTATCAAAATTTTAATAATAACTGGAGTTCTAGGAGTGCATCATAAACTTATTACGGAAGGTTGGCGTCTGCTGTTGCTCTTTTTTTAAAGACTTATATAGCAATTAGTTGGCAACTCACTTCTCCAGGCTTTTTAAAATGTCTTATTCTGGTGGGACAGCTTCTATCTTTTAATATTTGGTAGTTTATTTTTTGAAGTTTTTGGAAAACATGAAATAATTGATGAAATGATCAACGTAATACACTGAGCACAGTTGCTGGTATGCAATTGCATATTATTTTGCAATATTTTTTAATCAGAGAGTATACTATTAAACTGAAGGTAGGTGTTTAGTAGCTATAACATACAAATGCAGTTTTCTCCCTGTGAAAAAAACCACAAATCCTCCAATTTTTCATAACTTTAGTATTACAGGTTATTCCCCATCCCATCCCTGAAAAAAAGGCTCATTTTCCACCAAACGAGATCTGTTTTGATCAGAACTGAGTATCTGTCTCATTTCCACTCTTGCCAGCAGCCTTACTGACTCTGTCTCGGATTTGTCATATGAAGCGGTTTCCGCACAGGTCATTCTGTTGAATGATGATTTGCTTTTGAACCTTCAAACACTATTTTCAAAGACAAGGAAACAGTCATGGCAGATTTTTGTGTTCATTGAATTTTCTTTTTTGATGTCTTATTACAACATTCATGGTTTTTAGATGTACTTGCTATAAATCTTTTTTTGTGACTATCTACTTTGCTCTGATGTAGTCATCCATAAAAGCCATTTATTGCCTTATAAATTTTTTCATAATAAATAGTTCTTGGAATCCAGGGTAACTAAGTGTAGCCTAAAGGCCAAGAGTTGTACACAGGTTCTGTGTCATAGTACTGAAACTTTATCTGTTCTATTTTTGCATTTAAAAATCCAGAGTCCTTTTAGAGAACAGTCTTGGATGGAGAACAGGGGGGTTGGGATGAGTAGTCTCTGCATGGTATATTTTATTTAGAAATTTTAAAAGCTATGATCTGGTTCACATCACAAGGCTCAGATCATCTCTGAGAACCAACTAAAATAATTGTTACTGTACCATATTGATACTGCCAAAATTTTAATTTCAAATACTATCCAAACTCCTTTATCGTGTTTCATATATACATAAAAAATATATTTATATGTACAATACATATTTAAGAATCTTACCTTTTAATTTGAAGCAGATGTCTTACAATTAAGCTTGTATTACTTGTGGGGAGATGCAAACAGTGTTCCTAAGCCCTAAATACAACATAATTGTCCAGAGATGTTTATTCAGACATAATGCGTGTATTATCTCATAAACAAAATTAATTGCCAAAGAATCAAATTTGCACAACCACTATAAATTATTTGTGTTTTGAAATTTATTTTCTTCATATCCTGGTCTTATTTTTCTTAAAACTGAAGAAAGGTTTTATTGTTTCAAATTATAATGCCTTTGAATAGTTTTTTTTCCTTTACCATACTGAGCTTCTAAGACATAAAGACACATAATACAATATTTCTCACTTCTTTAATATATTAAATTTTTATATTAGAGTTGCAAACCCCTGAAGCTTACAAATGGTGCTTTTAATAGAGATAATTTACATAAAAATAATAGTATACAATTTAAATTTTTTTAAAAGATGAATTACTGAAACTTTTATTTTATTTTAGATGTGAAACATTTTACACTATTTTCAAAACCTGTTTATTATCATTGTAAATGTCAATCTTTTATTTTCCTTTGGTTTTTTTTTTTTTTTAGGATAGATTTTTATGCTAGCAGTGACTTGAAAAATGCTTTTTTAAATCTCTCAGGCTTGTCTCAAGATTGTGTATTCTGTCTTGCTGTAATAACTCTGCAATCGTAATATTACATTGCAATTTAAGGTCAACTTGGATTTGAAAAATTTGATAGTGGTATAAGAAAATAGTTGTTTGCTTAGAGTTCTTTGCAGATAGCTTTGAATACAGTATCTAATTGCTTTGAAAGGTGTTTTGAGAACTGTCCTTTTGTTTTAAGCTCTGGAAGGATGGGATTGTGTTAACTTGCAAAAGTAAATGAAATTGTTAACACCTATAAAATAAGGAAAGCATTTCTTTGATACACCATAGGCATTTGTGATGTGGAAGAGAAAAAATCCTTTTTTGAAGTTAGACACAGATAAAACAGGAACACATCTTTTCATTTGGAAAAAAACATATTTTTGAATGACAGTGTCTAAACTATACATACTCTGAACAGCTTCTTTTTCTTCTTAGAACAAATTTTTATTTTGTAATTTATGAGGCCTAATACAGCGATGTCACAAGATGTACCATGACACATGTAGGTTAGCGTCTGAAAGGCATAACAAAGATGGCATATAGGAAAAATTGTTAGGAAAAATAGGAAAAAAGTTAAAACAGGTTGATTAAGGAGAAAATGGTCAAGAGGATTCTTGGAGAAAATAGACTTGAAGGACATTACAAATAGATAATCATTCCAGTGGCAGTGGAAGGGTGACATCAGACTGCAAAAAAAGACTAAAGAGGCACGAATAAGATATGAGCAGGCAGGCAATGGGCAAGTGAAGACTAATTACGAAAAACTGAGAAAAAATAGTTCAGAGCAGCTATATGCCGAAACTTACATATAGCTTACATTTAACATGTAAGAAACAAAGAATTTATGAAACTAAGGGTGTGGTGAGAATAACAAGTGTGAAATAAATGCCTTTTGGATAATTTTAAGGAGGCAGATGTGTAAAAAAATACCAGTAGTCTATCATAACATTCACGCCTTAGTGAAATATGGAGCCCTGTATCTGAATTTGTGTATTGACAGGATTAAAACTGCATGCACATACCTGTGGGTTGGAGGTTTTATGTATTAGCAATTTCATAAGTTTAAGCCTCTTAAATTCCTAAATTGCATAAATGATTAGATTTTGGTGAACTGTTGGTTTGAGCTTATCTTGAAAAATTGTGAACAGCCATGCTAATGTACAACAATCAAAGGTATGGCTCTTCCATTTAAAGTTCTAACTTTCTTATAACTATCACCTGGCATCTTGTTCATTTCTACATGACCTGTTAATATGTATCGACAATTTTCAGGTTGTTCTATAGTTTTAACTTTTGACCCTTTTCTAACACTCTTCACTTCTATTTTTGAGATCTGATTCTCTTGCCAGCACCAACATTTTCCAGAGTATCTACAACTTCAATCCATCTTAGATTTATAATTTCTATTATTACTCTAACTGCTATTAGTATGACACATAGATATCAGATCTGCAACAGAGCTTTGGTAATTTATATGATACAGAGACTGAATATCCCCAACCTGGCCAACCAGTCCTGGGAGGATCAGCATGAAGCCACGATAATTCTGCATAGTCCAGTAGAAGGAGACCATAGACACTACTCTAATGCACATAATTGCATGCTTTCATCTCTCACTTTAAGAGGAATTCAGGTCAACACTAAGATACCTAATTTCAAGTGTCACATGTAAATTAGGTATCTATGATCCTATTATGATCAAGAGACATAGGAAAAGATTCAATCTTTTTATATGTTGCAGGTGTCCCTCCCGGCCAACAGTTCCTGCTCAGTTGAATCCTATCCCTAATCAAAGAAGTCAATGGAGATTCTCAAGTGAGAATGGACTCTCAAGAAAACATATTTGGTACAATGCTATTTCCCACAACTATGCATCTAGAGCTGTGCCCTACAGTATCAAGGACATCTGCACAAGGCTGTCAGATGTGACAAAAAACTGGCAGGAGACATGCTCTTCTGTGGCAGCAGCTGGAGGATTGGCAGGATACCTTAAGCATCCCAGATTTCCATATTCAGACACTACCTTACTATGCAGGGGCAACTGAACTGGGTGTCTAACAACTGAACTGTGCTCTAAGCTCAATTAAGTGTGTTGCTTAGGTATCTTTTGACTTTGGCATGGTTACATGTAAACATCTAAACTTAGGTGTGTTTATCTTCCACTGAATGTTTTGCCTTTCTGCTAATAACTCCATTTAGTATTGCAATTGAAAAAATAATCTCTCACCTACAACTTAACAAGCTATGTTTTTCTGTACACCCTTAAAACCAGCTGTTTAGAGGAGGCTACAATGGAGAGTCATGCAGGAAAAAATAAAATATCTTTCCACTGTTAATTCCACTTTTCAACATCAATCTTTCAGTGTAGCAGTGAAAAGTCAGTCTCTATACAGTCTTGCACTTTGGTTTGTCATTTGTTGGTTTTGAAAATGCATGATGTGCAACGAGAACATACCTAAATTCTCAGGACTCTCCCATGAACAGAGAAAACATTTTACCACCCAGATGTTTTAGTGAGATCAGCTGTTTATCATGCATTATAACAAATCAGAGATGGTTTTAGAAAGTTGGGGGGTTTTGACCATAACTTTTCAATAACAAGAATGACAGCTTCATAATCCCCCCAGAGAAAAACGGGAGCTTATTGAGGTTCTAGGAGGCACAAAAGTGGTATTTTGTATCACTGGAAGTGCACCAAGTTTATATAGAAATGCATATATATTTATATATCCTCACTGAAATAAATGATGAGCAAATGCTAAAGGCTGTGATTTGTTTTTCTCCCTACTTGCTCTTTTATCTCTGAAGGATTGCAGGGTAGCATTATATTACATTACTTTCCATATACTTATTCTCCTGGGACCTAATCAAACAGAGTCCATGTCTCTAGGCTTAAACAGCAAATCTCTGCTAACATTGTTGGAGCGTTGACTTCCCCATCAGTCAAGCTCACAGCTTTGGAAGCATAAGATGTTGCTAAACAACACTGCTGGACTGCAGAAGACTTTACTGCAAAATGAGTCTGCTGCAGCTTTAGAAGGAGGAAATACAATTTGTATGCATCTGGTTGAACCTGATAGGAAGGTAGGCTGAGCGCCATTGTGATTTTTAAAAAAGAGTAGGGAGTTAACAAGAATAAGACCCTTCTTCCTTCTCAGAAACACAAGTAATTGACTGCTAGAACTGCTTCTGTTGCGGGTATTGATCAGTGACAGTTAGAGATGTTCTTTACAATCACTCCTCCTGTGAGGCCTAATTAACAAAGGCTGGCTTGCTGAATTAGATAAAACTCAGTGTCCACTGAAATTAATGTGATGCTGTCTAAACGTCCTTCAACTATTAAGGGAAAATCAGGTTTAAGTGGAAGAAACAAGGGAAGTCCTGTTAAGAGCTAAACCAATTGTGACTGAAAAAGTGGATTAAGACAATAGTTTTGCAAGGACAATACAGAGGTACAAAGACACTCTTAAAAAAAAAACCTCTTTTTTTTTTTCTTACATTTTTAATTATGTTTATGCTATTTACTACCAAAGAAATAATTTTTGGTTGGGTTTTGTTTTTTTTTTTTTGAGGGGGGGGGGTTGTTTTTTTTTTTTTTTCCTGAGAATCACCCAATTGCAGAAGAAGTAGAGACTGAGATATTAAAGCTTTAAAAAACTGAAACTATTTCTTGGTGATACTTTGCTACCCAGTATATCTCTGGATATTACCTTGCTAAGTGATCAAGAAAATGAGGATCAGTATTTTGCATTTTGTTGTAAAAGTAGAATGAGTAATTGTAAAAGAAGGTAGGTGACTGATGAAAGGATAACTCTGGAGCAAGAAAAAAGTGTATAATGGAGACACAGAGAACTGCTTCCTTCACCCCTCCTGTCAGATCATAGTACGGAGACCTTTGCTTTACCCTGAGATGAAAGTGGTGACACAGGTTTTCCTGAAGCCACCAATGCAAGAGCTTTCAGGCTCAGAGTCCTAGATTCAAAGCAAAAACAGGAGACTAAGTCTGCATTTAATCTGCAAGGCCAGTGTGGGTTGTGAGTTCTGCAGCCTTAGTCCCTGTATCATCTAAGCTGGTGTTAGGTCCTGTGTTATACCCAGATGTATAAATATTTTCTAAAAGGAGACTAACCAAACTAATTAATCACAGCCAAAATACCCCTCAACTAGATACATAAGAAATACACTTAATAAAATAATGTTTATGTCACAGTATAGCACAGGATCTCAAAATAGCCCTGCAGAAGAAAAGGGCCACATGCAGAATTCTGTGGGGTTTGTTATACTCATGTGCTCAGTTCAGAGCTGGTTCTACCTGAGCTACTCATTATCTTTAATGTGGGCTATTCAGCAGTGTATATTTTCTTAAATAAACTGCTTATTTTCTAGCTCACCCATTTTCACATAAACTCTTTGTATGTGGACTGTTTAGTTTTTCAGATAACCATTCTATTGGTGAATGAAATCAGGGCATTTTTTCTTAGATACACAGTTGTATTTTTTTAAAAGAAGGGATCTTTCACACGTGTTTTCAAGTGTGGTTTAAGATTGCTTCAGTGTGTATTTGGCCAAAAATGTATTCTTCTGCATTCCAAGATTTCCCAATTTTCTGGAAATTAATGTCACATTACAACAGGTAAAGAATACAAATGTTTTTCTAACTACTTTTTACTAAAATCTTAATCTCTGTCAATTTATGATACTTTTAAAGGTAACTATTAAACTTTTTCACTTAAATTTATTTCATTTTCATCAGGCTACATCACCTGGACTCCTGAGATTTTTAGGCTCCTTTTCCCACGGGTGATGAGAGTCTTTAGAGGTAAAGCATAGCTCTGGAAACGTCTTTTCCATAGCCATATGCCCTGAATCCCAGCTGGTGAATTATCCTGCTGTCAGGGACACATCCACAGATGTACCGCATAAGGAGAAGGGAAGTATATGCTTATATTTATCTGCAAAATCAGTACAATTATTTATAGAAATAACATTTAGGTTAGTGTAAATACTCAAGTCTGAAACAGAGACCTGTAAGCTAAGGATGAAGGAAGTGTTGCTTCAGAAATACTCTGGTTTTGGAGCAGACCTTGATATCCAGTGACAGCAGCTGAAGTTTTTATTGTACTCCAGGGAAGACTATTTGGCAGAATGCCCCAAAACCTCATGCTTTCAGAAGTCAGCATTTTTGAGCCATACACTGGGTAGACCCAAAGTCTATCAGCTATAAAATAGACTCTCCTTTTCCTTGCTTTGATTTTGGTGACAGTTAATGGAACCTGAAATGTCTTAAATGGTACTTCATCCGACAGTTTACAGTAATTGCTTAGCATTGGTGAGAAACTTTGAGAGAGGAAGGAATGTGTGTCTCATCATCTTCAGGATACAATAAATTAAAAGTAATGCAACTTGGAAATTGAAATCTGTTGTAATTAGCCACTATCAATACCTGTTTTCTGTCTGTAATCATTGTGCATTCATGTGTAAAATCCTCAAAGTTAAATTTGGTGGAAAGTGTTTGCTTTTTTGACAGGATACTGGAAATCACAGAGCCAAGAGTTTCAGTTACTTCAGTCTTTCTATAACTTTTTGAGAAAGATCTCAGCATTGGAGACAGGATAAGCTTTGAATCCAAGAGATTGTCCAGGAACTACAGCACAAGAATCATTCCAGTAGATCTCTGTTGCTCATAGGATCAATGACATAAGCTATAAGATTATATACATCAATGCACATCAATTACTTAATATCCACAAACATTCAAACAGCAGTTAGTCTTTTAAACACTTTGAAAAATGATCCGCTCTGTTCTGTAAGTATGGCAATAATATAGATGCTAGCTGTCAAATGTCAGTAACTTACTTATCCTCTTCCTTTTATACTATCATTTGTCAGAATCAGGTTTTTGTTATATGTAAAGTCATTTAGATCAATAGCTGGAAATCAGCTTGTATTGCATTGATTTGCTGAGCAGATAATCTATGAAGATGACAAGGAGTTATGGTTGACAGAGATCAATCTCTAATTCCCTAATGAATTTAATGCTTTGCAGTCAATTCTGTGAATACAATTCAGGATCAGAAGTATTTTAAATATCTTTACAATATGTTCAATGACAATAATACAATCTGGAGAGCTTAAACTAGAACCATTGGCATGAGAACATAGTTTTTATCCTTTAATTGTCATTTAGTAAACACTTAGTCAAAGAAAAGCAGAGCAGAAAGCAAATGTGACTTGGTATTATATTTGTAAAAGTGTGTGGCTAAACAACAGATATAAAAAGAAAATCAGCAAAGAAACCAGCAATGAAAGAGTCCTATGGCAAACACAAGTTAAATAACAGGAAAATGGGACTATGAAGCATAACTGGTGTTTCATTTGTGATACAGTATCTAAGCTCCATTTGTTCACCTCATTTTTTTAACAAACCTGTACCCATTCTCAGCTCACAGAAGTTGAAAAAAATGAGGCACCTAAAATGAAAACTATGTTTCTTTTTCTTCTAATTCTTGTCTTTCCATTGCAAACTGTTTCTCTTCTTTTTTTTCCCCTACCCAGTTGATATAAAAATGTAAAAGGAATTACCTGAATTAACTGGAATATTCCTCATATTTTCCTGAAATATCATATCATTTTTGTGTTTTTAAATACTAGGTTACTTTTTTATGGCTTAGCCAATATCATGTAAGAGAATAAGGGAATAGAGACTGGACTGTCTCAGATGATTATGGTCATGTTTTTTATGCTGCATCTAGAAGCACAAACTATTCAGAAAAGGGTCTGCATCTTCCATCTGTTCAGGAAATAAAAGAAAAATGTCAAAAAAATTATGAATATTACTTGAAAAAAAAAAAATTTTGAACATACATGAATTAAAAAACCTCGAAAAAGAAAGACACCAATTAACAGTAAAACTTTGTGACAATTTGAGTTTAATTGCCGCTTATGTTGGTTATGTTAGTGAATATAATTAGGTATTCAGATTCTATGTTTTCAACCTGTTCTGCTGTAGGAAGACATAAACGAAAAAGATATGCTGTGGGAATTTTATTCATTGTGTATGTAACATTTTGCACTAATGGAAGCCTGAAGGTGGCATTATGGAGATATGTCATAACATTACAGGAGACTATCAGACTTTATTAATTGGAGATAATGAACCATTACTATAAAAAAATCTCTTATACCTTCTTCTTGATGTGCATGAGATCACAGTACTGGATCAGTACTGAGAGAATGAGGCAATTCTATAGTCAACACACACTAGATTTTTTTATAAACATATACATTATAGTTATATTTAATCAATCATATCCATATTCATCTAATTGTTATAGATGTTTCTTCTTTGTAGTTATGTGATGAAGTCAGTTTGCCTCAAGGCAGGCCAGGTGATTAGGCCTGTCCTGGTCTTGGAAGGGAAGAAGATTGGGTTTGTGTGGACTGGTCTTGTCCCACTTTTCTATCACAGGCATGTGCGTCACTGGTGGGATGAGCCATAGTGCTCCTGCCTCGCTCACAGAGAATTTCATCTGGTTCCACCTGATCCAAGCAAGCTCTTTCATAACGGGATCAAGAAGAGATCAGACAACTACCTATTACATAGGGTTAAAAATAGGTAAAACATGGAGTAAAAAACAGGTTTCCATGAGCTTATTATGCTATATTCTGAATCTGTAGCTTGTATCCACTTTTAGAAACAACATGCTGCATTGAATCAGTGTGATATAGGTTTGACATTGCCTCTAAAATGAAATATTACCCTTCTAGTGCTTCTAAGGCCTCATTTAACATACTGAAAGACAAGTATTTTTAACTCACATTAATCAATAGTTAAAATTGTTTAAGAGTCAAAGTGAAAGCTGACAGAAGAATATGGTATTGAGCTTAAATTGTAAGTCTAGGTGAGAAAACAATCTGTCCTCACCACTTTTGCTTTATCTTTTGTTAGATAGCACAGGTTGACTACCTGAGTTAAGAATATCTTTTAGACAATACTTCTGATACCTCTCCAAAGTTTAACTACTACAGCAATATTTCAAAATTCTTGATAAACTCTCATAAATTCAGATAGATAACTGGGACATTTGACCAAAACTAAACACACCAATTAGAAGCCTCTAGACTCCAGTCAGAATTGTCTCCCCTTAATTTTTATACAGACAGCAGTTTTCTTCAGAGTAGGGTGTTTATTTGATGTTACACTATGATTGCAAAGTCCACACACTACCTGTAACTTGTCTCTAAACCAGTTTTGAAGAATCAAAGGGGTATGAATCTTAATAAATCAAGGTTTAAGAGTATTTCTTTCTTCTTATATGTGGTTCTCTCACTTCTGCTAAAACTATTTTTGAAATACAAGTTCAATGAGCAACAGACTATGATGTGTGTTGTGTTTTAAATATATGCAAAAATATAGAAAATTTTATTGATATCTCATTTGAAATCTAGCATCCTTCTACTCACGGGGTAAATTAGTGTCTGTCATTTTCTTTTTGGACAAATAACATATTGAAATATTTATCTTAAATTATTTTTGGAAGAAATGTTGGGTTATGGGATTGTACCTAGATTATTTTTCCTGAATTTTAGCAGTACATGCTGAACAAATAAGAGAAAGTAAAATACATTTCTGTAAATAGGTAAATACCTCAAAAAATATGTTTCAAAGTTACGTGTTTGTCAAGGGCACTTGTAATACTTGATTTTCAGACTAGGAATACTACATGGATCCACTTGTGCATCAAACTTGTTGTCTTCAATATGGAAAACCAACAGGAAAATTCCTGTTTGAATCTTCAAATGAAGAATTTTTACAGTTTCCTATTTCCACCTATGTTCCAAGACTTTGGCTGAGATCTTCAGTGCTATTGCACAGTAGCTCCTATGAAGAACAGTCCTCTCATACCCAACATAGCTGAGGTGAAGTGTTGTACTGGATTTTTATTAATTTTTTTCTCCTTGGATTTTCTGCTACAATACCTATTTTTACCTTCTGAAATAAAATAACTGAACAATATGAACTTAAGTAAAAATACCTCACTAATGGTGCTCTTTGTAAGTTTCATAATTGCACTAAGAAGAACACATTTACAATGCTGAATAGTTCTTCAGACATTGCCATGCATGAAAATTATTCATGTAGTAATACATTTTCATTGCTTGTGGACTGGCTCTTAAAATCTCACTTATGAAAATCAAATAGAAACCAAGTAATGACTTGTGAACTTTGTGACCACTAAGCATTCATTTTCTCTAGGACTCTGGGTTTAACAAGTAACTGTTAAATACATACACGCTGTTTTCTGTAATTTAAAAAAAAAAAGAAAAAAATGATCATTACATAGCAAACAATCATTAATGTAAGTTAAATTATGTGATTATTAAGAGCTGTACAAAATTATAGTGCAAAATTGTCAATAACGTAGCAACAACTATGGAAAGAGGAAAGGGACAAGGGACAAGTATGGAAAATGTGATAACACAAAATAGGAAAGACAAGGAAGATAAGAGGATAGAAAAGGAAATAAAACTTAGAAAAAATGGATTTTAAGGAGCACAGTCTATTATAGCATCTGTACAGGGATTTTATTTTGAATAAAACAATCTTTAACAGGTTATTTTGTTTTTATATATATATTTGTTTTTTATATATACACATTTAATTCACTGAAAGTAGGTAGCTGTTGAATCTCCTTGAAAAGCAGAATCTTTTAACGTGTTTTAAAAGGACCTTGCACAGTTTTCAAAGGACAGGTTGGATCTTCTCCACTTCTGTGCTGCTTAGATTCTTTACATAACTTTGGAATTAATGTGTGACAGCTTTATCATCTCTAATGAGATCTTCTGACATACGCAGGATTATCTCTGCTATCCAGAGCCAAAACAAGAAGGAACATGTTCCACGATCTTCAGTGTCTGAATGATCACAGAAATCCCAGGATAACTGAAGCAGGAAGTGCTCTAGTGCACCTCTCACCAAGTCAGGACCAGCTCTGAGGTCAGACCAGGCTGCTCACAGCTTGGTCCAGTCACTGCCTTCTTGAAGGACAGAAATAGTGTAAAATCTTGGGGCAACCTATTCCACTGTCTCACTGGCCTCATGAAGAAAATTAACTATTTATACCAAATCTCAATTTCTTTTGCTACAACTTGTACCCATTGTCTCTCAACGACCTTCCCTGTGCTACTGTGAGGAGCCTGACTGTCTTCTCAATGAGCCTTCGTAAGTGCAGTGGGACTGTTATGTGCCTATAAACCCACCACTTCTCAAGGTTTAACCAACTCAGCTCCTGCAGCTTCTACTCATGGGGCGAGTGCTCCAGCCCTGCCGTGTTAGGGACCCTCCACTAAGCTACCTCCAGTATATATGTTTTTCCTGTGTTGGGGCCCACAACTGGATGTAGCATCTAGATGCGGTCTGACAAGTGCCATATGTAAGGGGATAACCCTTTCCTTCAATCTACAGGCTGTGCCACTGTTCAAACAGCTCAGGAGCTGTTGGATGCCTTTGCTGCCATGACATACCATGGGTTCATGTTCAGCTCACTGTTCTTCTCCACCCCAAAATCCTTCCAGCAGAACTACTCCCCAGCCCCTTGGTCCCCAGCTGGTGTTGTTTAGGAGCTCTTACCTCCCTGGGGTAACACTTAGCATTTGCCCTTGTTGAACTTCATGGGGCTCCTGTTGTCCAATTGTCCAATTCCTCCAGCATCTTTGGGTCCCTTTGGATGCCAGCTCTGCCCCATCTAACGTATCAGCTGTTGTATCACATTCCCAAACGGCAGTTTGATGTCACCATCCTTATGTGATGAGTGTGTTCTTCAGCACTGGCTCAACATCACTGATAAAGATAGTAAACGGGAAAGGTCCCAGGACAGACCTGTGTGTGGTACAACACTTGCCACAGGACCATGATTCTTTGGGTCACACTATCTGATCAGATTATTACCTGTCTGAGTGTCTACCTATCCAGACCACGACAACCAAAGCTGGACATGAGAATGCTGTAGGAGGCAGTGTCAAAAGCCTTGCTAAATTCAAGGTAAAGTGGACAACCACTGCTATCCCTTTGTCCACATATCCAGTCATTTTATCACAGAAGTTAGTCAGAATGATTTACCCTCAAAAAATCCAAGACGACTGCTCCACATGCCTGTAAATGTGCTCCCAGAGGACTTGCACCATGATTTTCCCAGGGACTGAGTGACTCTTGGGTGGATCATTGGCCCTTTCTGGAGGTGTGTGCAACAGTTGCCTTTCTCCAACCTTCAGCTGAATATGAGCCATCAGTGTGTCCAGGTGGCCAAGGAAGCCAGCCAATAGCATCCTGGCTTGCATCAAGAATAGTGTGGCCAGCAGGACTAGGGAAGTGATTGTCCCCCTGTACTTGGCACTGCTGAGGTCCCACCTTAAGTATTGTGGTCATTTTGGGGCCCCTCACTTTGTTGTCCAGAGAAGGGCAATGAAGCTGGTGAAAGGTCTGGAGCACAAGTCTTATGAGGAGCATCTGAGGGAACTGGGGTGGTTTAGTCTGGAGAAAAGGCGGCTGAGGGGAGACCTTATCACTTTCTACAACTAACTGAAAGCAGGTTGTGGAGAGGTGGGTGTTGGTGTCTTCTCTCAAGTAACAGGCGATAGGACAAGAGGANATTGTGGTCATTTTGGGGCCCCTCACTTTGTTGTCCAGAGAAGGGCAATGAAGCTGGTGAAAGGTCTGGAGCACAAGTCTTATGAGGAGCATCTGAGGGAACTGGGGTGGTTTAGTCTGGAGAAAAGGCGGCTGAGGGGAGACCTTATCACTTTCTACAACTAACTGAAAGCAGGTTGTGGAGAGGTGGGTGTTGGTGTCTTCTCTCAAGTAACAGGCGATAGGACAAGAGGAAATGGCCTCAAGTTGCAGCAGGGGAGGTTTAAGATGGACATCAGGAAAAATTTTGTCACTGAAAGTATTATCAAACATTGGAACAGGCTGCCCAGGACAGTGGTGGAATCACCATCCCTGGAGATGTCTAAAAGATGGGTAGATGTGGTGCTGAGGGACATGGTTTAGTGGTGGGTTTCAGCAGTGTTAGGTTGATGGTTGGACTCGATGATCTTAAAGGTCTCTTCCCACTTAGGTGATTCTATGATTTTATGATTCAGTCTCCATCAATATGTGGTAAATATTCTGAGACATATATTAGAATACTCATACAACTTATGTAATTTCTTTTAGTTTCTTCTCTAATTTTTTTTCATTATTACAGCTTACTAATATTGTCTTCATATCTGAGACTTTACACTTGGGAGTGTCTGGCTGCATCCCAACCCCTTTTCCAGCTTTGTATCAGGGTAAGACTTGTTCAGCAATGCTTATGTTGCCAGCATCTGGAAAATTAGGCATGTACCTGAATGGAGGCTGTGGAACCACCCAACAGGAAGAAATGAGGGTGAACAGAGGAACACGATTCTTAAGCTTTGTATTTATCAAGTGACTAATCTCCAAAATCCACTGTTTCTTGTTGCATTCATTTTGTCTTTGTATTCATTCTTACTGGGAAAAAAACAAGTTCTCTAGACTGCATGTATGTTTCCCAACATAATGATATCTTTGTGTCTTGAGTCAAATGCTAATAATTTTTCAGGTGTAAATAATTGATGATGGTATTATTCTTTTAAATATCTATTTTCTAAAGAAAAAGAAATTAAGAGAAAAAATATCAAAATTTAATGATCCTTTTGAGCAATTTTAAAGTGTTATGGAAAGTTTAGTTTTTTCTACCTGGTGTTATAGGTGGTTTTTTGTTTGTTTTCTGGTTGGGGCTTGGGGTTTTTTGTTTTTTTTTTTTTTTTAAATTTAGGCGCTAAATCTGTGGGCAATGTGTTTTTTTAATTATACAAAATACATCTAGGTCAATTAGGACAGAAGTATGGCTGGCCACAAACACTTCCAGATATTTCAAGTTCTAAATTGTGTAGTACTGGACACCTAAATTCTTTGTACTTCATAAAATGTCACAGCACGTGGGAATGACAATAAAATTTTTATGGAGGCTGTGTATTAAAAAAAAAACCAAACCAACCAATCAACAGTGTTACAGCAGTTAGTCACATAAAAATAAAATAATTATTTCTTAACATAATCAAATTATATAGTCTTTCAAACTTCATTGGAACTTATTTGTACATTCTTGGCACTACATTTTCCTCTCAGGAATCTCAGTTTCTACACTCTTATTACTTAGCTTGTGCTGACGTTGCATTCATCTCCTATTTGCAGAACAGTATTGTAGAACCACCTTCCATATAGGATTGGATACTAGCACAAAACTGTGAAGGTTTTAATAAAACAGGAATCAAAGACGTGATTTCATTCCAGTCCCTTCTAATTGGGGATTATTATTTCACCCCACTGAAGTGAACAGTATATACTTTGCTTTCTTCGTGACTGGCTTGGTGGACTCCTGCAGCCTTATTGTACTGATAAGAAACTGATTTTAGTTGTGTTCTATTAGTTTTTAAAAAAGTATTTATCTCCAATACCCCGTTACCGATAAGAAATTTCACTCTGATGCCTGGTAACATTGGCCGTGGAGACCATCTATATGGCTTTACAAAATATTTTCTCAAAGGAACACGTCACACAGAGAGAAGAGTTAAAGCAAAAGAACAAGTGCAAATAAACCCATGTATTTATATCTTCTCATAAAGATTGCAATCTCAGTGAGAGTTCAGGTCAATCTAACTGCCAAAAAAATATTCTTCAGGGTTTGTACTTCAATCCATCTACCCTCCCTGAACTAGCACTGAGGACCAAGCTTCACTGACACCTAGACAGAAAAGTCTGAATTGTTCAGAAAGCTTTTAATCTTAGACTCTCAGTTTTGGCATTCTACCTATGCAAGTTTACCTGATGAGTGCAAATGGAACCTTCCCAAATCATGCCCTAGTCATAGCTCTCTATCCTGGTCAAGTTATAATTTTTGCTTGTAACTCACTACAATCAAATGGAAGAATACCAAGAAAGTTAACCAAGAATATGCAATACAAAATTAGTCCTGATGCCTTCTATGCCTTTGTAACCTTGACCTGTGTTTAAAATAATAAAGGGTGTGTGGGCACACAGCTTTCTACCAGCTGTTCCTAGAAGCGTGTAGAAGCCCACAGGATTCTGCTCAATAAATACTAGGCCAAAATATTTTGCCTGCTTATCATATAAAGTGCGGAGCTTAGAGAGAAGTTCTACATCTTTCACACTTTGCAGCTGCACAAGAAGGACAGTCAGAAATTGGCCAAAATAATGTTTGATTCTCTCCTTTACTACTGAAATGCTAATAGTTACTATATTTTATGATAAATTTAAACAGTCTAGATAGTCCCTCTGAATGCTTAATTTCTCTTGTTATACTGCCTTATCCTGTCCTAAAATTTACTGCATAGAGTTAGTGGAGTACAGACAGTTCCTATCACCAAGATAACAGCTGTTTCACCATGTACTCATCAAGCAGTGCTACATAACGAAATAATTTATTAATCTGGTTAAATGTTCTTTACATCTCCCCCCTACACAGACTGGTTCCTGTGAAATGGTGTCTGAAAGTACAATTAATGCTAACTACAAGGATGACTGGCACAAGATTTCTTATCTTTTTTCTTTCTTTTTGTACTGTGTAGTACTGAACTACAGGTAAGACACTTAGAATTAGGTCATAAACCTAAAACTTCCTGAGGACAATTTCTTTTACTATATGGTGTGTCCATGGTGTCACCACCAGTCCTAAAATACACATTTTGTGATAATATATTTTAAGAGTTGAATACTAAACATTACAGCTTAGTTCCTTGACATAAAAATCTCTCTTTTTTTTAAAGGGTGGCTTAAATATTTGATAAATATTTTATACTAGTTCTACTTATTCTGTAGTACAGAGACAGACCAAATGGAAACAACTGAACAGAGGACCAGAAAACTCAAAGATACAACATATTATCCAATTTAATTATCTTTTGAAATTGTTCTTTGCCCAACAAAATCAACAAAAAGCAATCTTAGATTCTGCCAGAAATTTTAATGACCAGATTGAGTTGACATCTAAGAGACAAGTGCTTTAGAGAAAATGTCTTTTTGAAGTGTAAAATGAATCTTTGCAGTTAATGAACTTCACATGGTGTTGGAACTTGTTTTGGACGGTAAATACTGTTAGTGTGGACACATTGTTTTCTGTAGAAAACATATGCTGTAGTAAATAAACTCTTTCTTCCAATTGTCAGCTGACATAACAGGGATTTTATTGATCATGCTTTATGCCCCTTCTGACCTGCGTATTTCTATCTGTAAACTAAATCACCACAGAATTATATTGCTACAACCCTAACACTTCTCTGCTCCAATTTCCTGCTTATATTTATTTCTTTTGTCACATCTATGTATTATATAGTTCTCTACCAAGGAATATGCCTTTTTAATTCTTAGTGTACTGTCTTAAGTACACATTATGATTCTGTAACTGTTAGATAACATAATAATTCAAAATATAAACTTTGATCTTCTCCAAGGGATTGGCAATTTTATTCTTAAGAAGGAGTCAAAAGGTAAAACGGACAAAACTTCATTCTTTTCAAATTCACTGTCATATAATTTTCATGTTGGTGCACTTATTTCAGCACTATTATCTTTTAGGTTATAAAACTAATTGTATCATATCGTTTCGTACCGTAACATATCGTAACGTACTTAAGTCCAACACTCAAAAAACAGAGTCTGCAGGTCAATTACATTGAGTAAAAAAGGGGAATGTGTGGAGCACAGATTCATCCCGTTTGTTCTTTATTTTCTGTAGGTAAAACTGCTACAACACAGAGTGATAATACAGCAGACCAAAAAGGCACAAGCTAAGAAATTATTCTGTTGTAGGAGGTGATTCAAGAAATCAAAGATTCCTGAGATATTAGTATTAAGTGTACAGTTTACTCCTAGAGGTAGTAATGTAGGTATTTTGGATAAGTGAACATCAGGTATAGAAATACAGTTCAGTGATTAGATACTAAGTGAGGATGTGGACACCTGATTTCAATGCCCTCACCCTACCTAGACTGTCTTTCTCATTTCAATAAATTCTCTAATTCAGCACACCTAATTCTAGGGAGCCATTCATTAGGAGAAGCATAGGGATCTTACGCTATTTGTGATAACTTCCAGAGGTCCCTGAGACATTCGCAGACGTCTGGCAGATACAACAGGGGCTATCCTTGTCCTTCTGGTGGGCCAGCTTAACTCGAGAACTTACTGAAAAGCCTTCAAATCAACAGTAGATGTCGTCATGCTTAGAGACTAAACACCTACTTGAAGCTAGTCACCTAGGGTTCAGTTCTGTTTCTCACACACCATTACCCAGTGCCAGCTGAGATGCCCTGCAATTTGGCTCCCTACAAAGCCAGTGCTGAGATATTTGAGAAGGTGATACCCACACTCCACCAAAGCAACCTACACTGAAGGGCTGAACTGCTGTCTTGTAGTGCGTCCTGGTTTTCCTGGCCGTGCATGCAGCCCAAATTCCTAACTGAAACTGAGTTCTTAACTTCCTGTATGAATAAAGGTGTATGAGATGAATGCCACCACCTCTTTTCTTTCTCAATATCTCAGTTGACTATCCTACCTCACAGGGTGATATGAGGATAAATTCCCTAAAAATCCTGGAACTGTGGCAGTGATGAACGCAGCATAAATACTTGTGTGAGGCTGTGCTCCTAAGTGAGAATGAGAGACAAACACCAGATTAAATAGCCTTTCCAAAAGAGGAAAAAAGAACCCTTAACCTCAGATATATGGATTTATCAAGTCTTGTGTTGAAGATGACTGTCAAAGCTTGACAAAAAACCCCCAGCATTTTATGTTCTGTTACTGTTTTTCACATACAGATTTTCCCCTGGATCTTGGCTCAGAGGATCACTTAAATAACATAAATACGTGAAACCATTCATACTGCTCAGAGAAACTGGGATACTTTTATGACCATGTGGTACTTGATTATAACATTTGCATATGCAAATGACGGAATGGTCATATTTGCAGTGTGACTATGTGTTCTATCTCTTTAAAAATTTGAGCAACTCATTGCTACACATCTATTAGGTGAGCCCCAAAGGTTAACTGACCATACCACATATTCTTTGTTTGAAATCATAATTTCCCTTCTAAAGTCTTATGTGCCAAAGAAAGCAAAGCACTCTAATTTTCAATTAATGCAAATACATTTATATTTTTTAACAGCACTGGTGGCAGGAAAAATAAGTACTGGTAACAACGATGTAATAAATAAGCCAAAAGTGGGAACTCACTATGAAAGATACCAAAGGAGAACAGGCTAGATGAATAAAGTTTACGAATACCTGTGCAGTTGTTAAGGGCTACTACATCTGACAATTTTATTAGTTGGTAAAGATACTGCCTCCTCTGTGATGTTCAGTAGCGTAAGACTGTCAGATATAAACAGTGCAAGTTGAAATCAGTGTCCCGTAACAATAAAAGTTGTTAGTGAAATCACAACATATGCCTAGCTTGGTTAGCTGCCTAGAAATGTTAGTCCACTCTGCAAATGAGGATGAGACACTCAGATTTTCATAGATTTAAAGTGGGTTTCATCTCCTATAACTTTGAATATTTACAGTGGCTACATCTGAGCCTGTGAACAGCAATTTAATTGCTAATCATGGGGACTACTGGTCCATTCCAGAGAGTGATTCATGTCACTGTGTTGTAGACACTAGAAGTAAGCAAGGTGAGCCACCTTTTTTAATAGTTTGTTCCAGATGTCTGCAAATAGGCAGCTGACTAGGTATGAGCAAAAGGATGTTGAAGAAAGCCTCTTGGTAGTGGTCAAAACCTAATCCTACAATCACAGAATGGTAGGAGTTGGAAGGGACCTTAAAGATCATCTAGTTCCAAAACTTCTCCCATGGGCAGGGGCACCTCCAACTAGACCAGGGTACTCAAAACCCTATCCAACCTGGCCTTGTACACTTCCAGGGATGGAATATCCACAAATTCTCTGGGCAACCTTTTCGAGTGCCTCACCACCCTCAAAGTAAAGAATTTCTTCCTGAGAGCTAATCAAGATCTACCCTCTTTCACTTTAAAACCATTGCTCCTGATCCTACCACTGCAATCCCTGATAAAGGGTCCCTCCCCATCATTCCTGTAGGCCCCCTTTAATAACTGAAAGGCTGCTATAAGGTCTCCCCAGAGCCTTCTTTCCTCCAGCCTGAACAAACTCAACTCTCTCAGCCTGTCCTCATAGCAGAGGTGCTCTAACCCTCTGATCGTCTTTGTGACCCTCCTCTGGACTTACTCCAACATGTCCGTGTCCTTCTTATATTGGGGGCTCCAGAGCTGGATGCAGTATTCCAGGTGGGGTCTCAAAAGAGCAGAGTAGAGGGGCAGAATGACTTCCCCTGACCTGCTGGCCATGCTTCTTTTGATGCAGCCCAGGATACAGTTGGCCTTGTGGGCTGAGTGCACATTGCCAGCTCATGTTGACTTTGTTGTTGACATTGTCATCAAGGCTGTTCTCATCAACAAGTCCTTCTCCTCAGGATTATTCTCAATCCTGTATCCACCCAGCCTATATTTGTGCTTGGGATTGCGCCAATCCAGGTGCAGAACCTTGTACTTGGCCTTATTGAACTTCAGGTTCCAGGCACGTACCTAAAACCCTTCTGCCGCTAACATGTACTAACACCACAGGACTAGCCTGTACTAAAGTAAAACCACAGAAATCCATGCAATGTGTGTGTTAAGTCCATGATACCAACCATTTTATTGCACAAATCTGCTGCCAATATGATGACCTAATTGTTACACTATAAACATAACCCTTAAGATCTAGGTCATATTATAATAAATGAGAGAGCTGGTGTACAGTGCTGTAAGTCATAGAATTAATTTCACATTTGTTATATTCATTCAAGGAATTTTCTTTCTTCAATTTTATTTCTCAATTTTTCTGTTCTGCTTTCTTGTTGCAGAAAAATGATCACACATAAAAACACATGGATGTGTATTTATGTATTTATTTGGCTAATAGATGGTTCATTTCTGTCTCTGAATGAAAAGCAGTATTTTGATTCTTTATTATAAAAATACAAGTTATTGAAAGGGATTCCTTTCCAACCGAATGCTTGGAGCTCCACCAAGAATTGCTCATCAGCACATTCTTCCGGCTTGAAAAGTGAATGGGTGGTATGGTTAGTAGTAGACACCTAACTTGTGATAAAAGGTAGTGGGAAAATGAAAATAATCCTTCTTAACTGTTTCAGTGGGAACTTTTTCTCCATGTTTCAATTAATTCTAATCTGTTCCTCTGTTTTCTCCCTAGATCTCTCTTCCCAGTGAAGTACCTCTAGTATTACAGTGCCTGGAGATGGCTAAGCAGTGAGATACAAGAGCAGAGAGGGTAAATAATGCATCGCCAGTGTGCAAGTACCTTTAGCATTTGTACAGCAGCTGCTTCAGACAGACTTTTTAAAATGGGATATAGGAGAGAGGTGTTTGCTGAGCTGCAAATATCATTCTCTGCAAATATCCTACACACATAATAAAATAAAAAAAATTATCAAATCTTGTCAGTGCTGTAAGTGTAGAATTTTATAACATTTGTGAAGTAACCACTTATGGCAACAGTCCTCCTGTGTCATTTCTGGTACAGCTAGAATGTGCTGGTAAGTTTATTCCAATGTACCCCATTTCAGTTTTTTTGGTTGTTGCTTGGGAGATTGCTTTAGTTAGATTTTTTTTTTCCCCTGTCATACAGCAATACAAGTGAATTAGATTTCATGAAAGAAAATGTTACAAAATTAAAAGCAAAATTAATGGGACAGTGAGAAGAACTAATAAAACTTATGAGACTGGAGACAGACTGAAAGGTCTTGTTAGGAGTACCTAGTGAAGCAAAAATAGAACAATCTACAGTTTCCCCAAAACAGAAAACTGTACTGGACAAGAAAAGAGAAGTTCTGCTAAACAGGAAACTGGGTGAGGGGAGGACGGAAAGAAGGGGAATGGTGAAGATATGTATATGGGTTGGAAGCCTAAAGGAAGTGATTTTATCTTATATTTATTTCAACAAATATAAGGATCAGGCTTTTCATGATGTCAGTATATAAAAAAGATAGCAGAAATATTAAAAGATATGAAAAATGTCAATACAGTGTAATTATATTTTAGAACATTTAAAGATAAAGAGCGAAGTCCTACATGGATTAATACTGTGGAGACCCATAGTAACAGTATGAAAAGCAAATACCTAAATATGCAAGAAAGGCAAACATGAAGAGGTATTAAGGAAAGATAAATGAAAGAACAATGTGTAAGACCCTATTTGTCTCACTCGGTAAACTATTCTACCTCTTTCCAAGGTTAAAAATGATAGAATGAATGAAAGCCAAGAATCAATAATTGAGGAGGAAGAGGGAAAAGAACCCCAAACAGCCCTAACTACCAATATAAACGACTGATTTTTATTTTTTTTTTAACCAAAGATGAAGAATAATAAAAGAAACATGCCAATGCCAATTTTTTTTCCCCCCCAAAATATAGAAAATCTGTAGACAGAAGAAGTTATTCCTAAGTCTTCCAATATGATTGCTTTTGGGTCAAAAAAAAATCTCAAAATGTTTTATGAAACTCATTTTTGAGATTAGGCAAAACAACCCAAGGGAATATCTCAGGAACATCAGTGGAAACTCCACTGTTCATGGGACAAGATTTTTAAGAAACCATTCTTGTAGTGGAGTTGGGCTCAGCAGATTTTTATATCTATTTTCTGTTATTTCACACAGCTTTGGGTATTATTAAGCTGTAGGGTTTTTAACTCAAGACAAGGAAATCCATTCCCTACTAGAAAGAGATATTTCCCCCCAAAAAAATGATGCTGGCATAGATCCCAACATTATTTTTTTTCTTTCAGTTCCATGTGCATTTATAAACAGTGTAATATTTAATTTCTAACTTGAGATACAAATAAAGAATATTAACTGTACTTATTCTTCCCTTTCAAACCCTCAGTCTGTCAGGAAAAAGATAACATAATTAAATATGAAGTTCTTTTTTCTAATAGCAGTGATAACCATCATGACTTCAGTGCCTGTGGGTCTCAAGGCGCCTAACCAAACATAACTGAAACAACTACAAGACAAATGATAACATGGTTCAGTAAATTTCAGAACCTTTAAGAAAAACGAAGGAAAAAAGCACAACGACCACTCTGGAATTACACAAACTAATTATTCAGTGAGGAAAATTCTTGTTTTTTAATCATTAGCAGTGTGTTATGACCAATTAACATGCTATACTCAAGCTCAAAATCAAAAAGGAGGCCTATAGAGGGTGGAAGCAAGGACAGGTGGACTGGGTGGAATATAGAGAAACTGTCCGAGTGGCCAGGAACCATATCAGGCAGGCGAAAGCCCTAAGAGAACTGAAACTGGCCAAGGACATCAAACACAATAAGAAAAAATTCTATAACTATGTCAGGGAAAAAGGTAGGACTTGGGAGGCTGTGGGCCCTCTCCGGAAGGAAACGGGAGACCTGGCCACCCAGGATATCGATAAGGCTGAGGTACTGAATGACTTTTTTGCCTCAGTCTTCACTGGCAAGGGCTCTAACTGCACTGTCCAAGTCACAGTAGGTAAAACCAGGGGCTCTGAGAATGGAGAAGTGCCCACAGTAGGAGAAGATCAGGTTCGAGACCACCTGAACAACCTGAAAGTGCACAAGTCCATGGGACCTGATGAAATTCATCCCCGGGTCCTGAAGGAGCTGGCGGACCAAGTTGCGAAGCCACTTTCCATCATATTTGAGAAATCGTGGCAGTCTGGTGAAATTCCTGTGGATTGGAAAAAGGGGAACATAACCCCGATATTCAAGAAAGGAAAAAAAGAGGACCCAGGAAACTATAGGCCAGTCAGTCTCACCTCTGTGCCTGGCAAGATCATGGAGCAGATCCTCCTGGAATCTCTGCTAAGGCACATGGAAAATAAGGAGGTGATTGGAGACAGCCAACATGGCTTCACCAAGGGCAAATCCTGCCTGACAAACCTGATGGCCTTCTACGATACTGCCACGAACTTGGTGGACAAAGGCAGAGCAACGGACGTCATCTACCTGGACTTAAGCAAAGCATTTGACACTGTCCCGCATGACATCCTGGTCTCCAAATTGGAGAGTCACGGGTTCGATGAATGGACCACTCGGTGGATAAGGAACTGGCTGGATGGCCGCACTCAAAGGGTTGTGGTTAATGGGTCAATGTCCACGTGGCGGCCAGTGACGAGTGGTGTCCCGCAAGGGTCAGTACTGGGACCAGTGCTATTTAACATCTTTGTTGGAGACATGGACAGTGGGATCGAGTGCACCCTCAGCAAGTTTGCCGATGACACCAAGCTCGGTGGCGCGGTTGACACACTGGAGGGAAGGGATGCCATCCAGAGGGACCTGGACAGGCTTGAGAGGTGGGCTAATGCAAATGGCATGAAGTTCAACCAAGCCAAGTGCAGAGTCCTACACCTGGGACGTGGCAATCCCAGGCATAAATACAGGCTGGGCAGAGAATGGCTGGAGAGCAGCCCTGAGGAGAAGGACTTGGGAGTGCTCATGGATGAGAAGCTCAACATGAGCCGGCAGTGCGCGCTGGCAGCCCAGAAAGCCAACCGTATCCTGGGTTGCATCAAAAGAAGCGTGGCCAGCAGGGCACGGGAGGTGATTCTCCCCCTCTACTCTGCGCTTGTGAGACCCCACCTGGAGTACTGTGTCCAGCTCTGGAGTCCTCAACATAGAAAGGACATGGAACTGTTGGAACAGGTCCAGCGAAGGGCCACTAAGATGATTAGAGGGATGGAGCACCTCTCCTATGAGGACAGGCTGAGAGAGCTGGGGCTGTTCAGCCTGGAGAAGAGAAGGCTCCGGGGAGACCTGATAGCAGCCTTTCAGTATCTGAAGGGAGCCTACAGGAGAGCTGGAGAGGGACTCTTTGTCAGGAAGTCTAGTGATAGGACAAGGGGTAATGGTTTTAAATTGGAAGAGGGGAGATTTAGATTAGATATTAGGAAGAAGTTCTTTACTGTGAGGGTGGTGAGGCACTGGAACAGGTTACCCAGGGAAGTTGTGGAGGCCCCATCCCTGGAAGTGTTTAAGGGCAGGCTGGACGGGGCTTTGAGCAACCTGCTCTAGTGAGAGGTGTCCCTGTCCATGGCAGGGGGGTTGGAACTTGATGATCTTTAAGGTCCCTTCCAACTCTAACCATTCTATGATTCTATGATTCTATACTCAATCCTTTAGAAATAGAAACTACACTGCATGGTTTCCAAGATGAAGATATGATTTCATAGATCCTTTTTGTTAACAGATGATTAAGATGAATCCTTGTGTAATCTGTACAGTGTCACAGAGTTATAGCAATGAAGCAGGTTGCTTCACCTTTCAGAATTTTTCAGGACGTATTTTGCACCTGAGTAAATTGGTTATGAGGTTTTATTTTTTCTCTTTCTCTATTTTTTTTTTCCTTTGTCAAAGTTTTTGTCGCCTTATCTGGGGCAAATTGAACTTTTCATAACTACATTCTGCTTACAGAAATTATCAGTACTTTGAAGTTGCATAAAGCATCATTTTCTAATAATCCTATGTTACTTCAAGTCCCACAATCTACTGCTAACCAGCTCATACATTCTTCTGAAGAACTGGCTGGAGTGTTATGACAAATGAGATAAGCATTAAATACATGGAGGAAGTTCCATGGAGCTTGATACACGTTGCTCTTGTAATGTGTTTCAAAACAGGCAGGAAAAGACTATTCATGCAACTCTGACATTTGTGGTATATATTTATTTAATAATTTCATAGTATGCTAAAAATATTTAATTAACTGCAGAGTGTTACTTTACTAGCAAATGAACACTTATTATTTTAGATAATATTCTTTGAGGTCAGAAAACTGTATAATGGTGATCACAATTCCCCTCTCCCACAGCTTGTTTTCGTTCTTGAACATTAATATTGAACATATTCCGTTCTAAACCTGAATGGCTGCATTTCTCAAAAGGAACACACACAAATAAATAAAACAAGAGAACTAGGTACAAATAAATATAATAAGAGAACCAGGTACAACTTACATTATAAATTATTAGCTTCAAAACATACTAATCTGCAAAAATAATCAGCCATCAGCATCAACTATAAAGTAGTTTTTAACCATTTTTCTGCATCAGGTGTTGGACTGTGATGTTTGTTTTGTTTTGCGTATAAAGGCTAAAGCATCTTTTGTTTCTAATTGAGATGGAAAGAACTCCCATAGGAGTTGGGAATACTGTGCCACTCATTCTTTTTCCTTTCTAGGAGAACATAAATAATTCAACTAGACTCTGGATCTCTTCTGTACAACTTAACTGAGGTTTTTGTTCCTTAAGCTTCAATTTCTGGTGACATTATGCACATGATACTATTCCTAAAACATACAATGATTTTTTTATAGGTTCCTATTACATTTGGGTACACTTTCCTCCCTTTTGAATGCCTGGGAGTGTTGTGTTTGCCCAGAGTTTTTAGGAGATGCAAAGGAAACTGCTGCCTTCTGCTCTGACCTGAACACATCTTATTACAGGGCAAACCCTGAGCTCCCACTAAAATACATACGGATGCAGTGTAAATCCACCAGAAACCTTGGCTGATTAAGCTATTTTTCCTCTCTTTTTTTTTTTTTTCTTAACATCCCCCCCTCCCCCCCATTTTATTTTAAATCTGCACCCAGCCCTTTCTAGTTTACTGACCTGTGCAGAGCAGGTTGTAGGTAATAGTAACAACCTAGCATTCTGAGATTAATGTTGTTATTCTTGTAACACAGGGACATCAAAAGCAGTATAAAAACATTCAGAGTGACAGGTGGCATTTGCTTTGTTACTCTGCTTTTGCACATGTCTGTGACATCTCTTCATAGACACAGTAGGGCTTTGATTCCTCGGTGTTTTGTATTCATGTACTTTCCACAGTGCTGCTATGGATCTACAGTATGCTAGGAATTGCAGAAATTCAAAGCATGCATGTAAAGGGATAAATGATAAATTGTTGATGGGAAAAATGGCTGTGGTCAGGCATGGGAAATAATCCATGAAAGATTTATATTCCAGAAAGAGTATAAACTCCCATGGGAACATAAATGATCACTATTGTTTGTCCTACAATTTTCAACCATTCTAAAGAGGTCTCCTACTAATACTAATCTTAAAAATAGATGGTAGTTAACAGAGGCCACAAATGCACCCTGTCATAGCTCGATAGTATATTTTAATCCTGTAAGTGTCATTGTGCCACTCTCTGGTTCAACATTGGTTTCCCAGTTTAGTATTCAGAGAGCTAATTCATTTTGTTGCTGGCAGCAGTGCATTAATGATCAAGCTACGACAATGAACACTGTCTGCATAACAAATGAGTCTTTCTCAAGCTGCAGTAAATACAAAGTGATTAACATGAAATAACTGCTCCAGCAAACTGCTTCTCTGCTTTTAAATAGATACTAGTGTTTTTATTTAACCCTGCATTTGTCAGATATGTCTTGGATGGGCTTGTTTGCATTTATTTTTTAGCTCAGTTCAGAGCAAGAGGGGACTTGCCACCTTGGAGCTCTATTTCGCAAAAAACATTCTCTTGGAGATCTGCCGTTAGCATACTGGATGCAAATGATTATTAATACTCTGTTCCCTGCTTCTGACATTTACTAAGGCAGAAGCATCAAATAGAACTAAATCACATCATGCTCCTTCCAGCTAGCTTAATCCTGCCATCCTATCTAAGCTAATGAAAATAAGGTCTGAGCAGGTTAATGTTGCAGTTGTTAATAACCTTTAAATCTAAAAGAGCACAAGGTGGAGTTGGTTTGTCTCACGAGTCAGATGAGAAAGTACAAAGAGGGAAGGTACAGGAATGAGAAGAATCAAACTGAGGTTGCTCTCCCCTTGCAGCTCCACCCCCAGTTTTCCTTCTTAATCCTAGCATAATGAAAGATCTGAGCAATGTCACTGTATTATGAAAAGATGGGATTATTCTATTCTTAGAAGGAGTAAAACAAAGACAGACAGAGATACTAGATTAGTCAGTCAACACCCCTTATCCTCATTGCCTCTCAGTGCCTGTTGGGGGAGCCCCTATCTGAAATGTAACAGAGGAAACCAAAAGTATAGCGCCCTCCACGAAACACTTTGAAATGCTTCTCTTGTCACCCAGACAATCCTGTAAAGCTGTGTTGTTCATGTTCCCACTGTCATCACACTTCATCTCATTATAATGTGCCAATAGCATAGGCTTTCTACTCCACAACAGCCTTTTAGAGACAGAGTTTTATTGGAAGATGTCATACAAGAGAGCTCACGTATTCTTCTCTTCTCTTCTCTCTCCTCTCCTCTCCTCTCCTACCATAATATAACGTACCAGAGCCCATGAGTAAAGGAAAAGGGAATGGTAAACAGGCAAAAAAAAAAAAAAAAAAAAATTCCTGAAGTATTCCCTTGACAATTAGACCCTCAAATGTAATCACATTTAAATATGATGATGAGATCAATAAAGCTGTGCTGATTCAGAGGCAAAAAGATTCTCATAACTACAGCCCTTGCCTTCCATTTTGGTAAGTTATGATTGTTCGAAGAAAACAGCATCCAGATAATGCAAGGATGAGTTGTGCCTGCTGTGCTCAACAGAGGAAGATCTGGAATACTTACAGCCAAAAAGACCCACTGGCATTTAAGTAATCACAAAAGAGGTAACATCGATCTCCTGTTTTTCCAGTATGTTAGGTGTGCAATGAACTGGCATAACTACTTCCTCCCTGCTACTTTGCTCCCTTTTTTCTCTACTTCTGTTAAAGCTCTTGGTGTGGGACTATAGACAGACTCTCCTGTTTAGCAAAGCTAGATTTAGCAAGCCTGAGAACACAAATGCATTTGGCTCATAAGCAAATTTTACAGGTCCGGGTAATCTCTGTCCTTGCTCTTTCAAAATTATAACTATTGATGTTTTAAAAAGATATTTAAATTGGTTAAATCAGATTCACATAAGGGTCATTTAGCTAAGATTTTTTGTGTGTGTTTCTTTTCTTAAACTAGGGGTTCTATGCCAGGATTTAAATGACAGACCACTAATGAAAATTGTGTAATTAATGAAAAAATAAGCTTTTGATGAAAATGATGAAAAATAGTACCACATCATGAAAGCAAAGCATGAACACTGGCTCAAACTCACAGCTTTCAATGTAGTTAAACCAATTTCAATTGATTTCTCAATTAAATGAAATAAATAACTCCCTGACAGACTGACTGACTGACTGACTGAATGAACAACTAAAAAAAGCATAAAAGAAGTTATGATTGTCATGCACTGATGGTAAGATGAAGGCTTCAAACCAACATCAATTTTTAGGGAAAGTTGTTTAATTAACAATAAATTGCTGTGAGGAACACAATCATTGTTTGTACTGTTTTTTATTGAGAGATCCAGAAATTCCTATCAAATCAAAGTATAGCTCTAGAACACAACGTATGAAGACATATATAAAAGAAAATATTGCTTTACACAGTCCAGTCAAATTTTACATTGATAAGGTAGCCCTTATTCTTTGCCTAAAGTATTTGGACAGCTAGACATGTGACCAGAAAATCAATGGCATATGATGTCTCTTGCACTGAGAAATAAATTTGAAAGCATATGTAAAACTGCATCCTATGAGTTCTTAAGAGGTATTATACAGACTTATGGTAAGATCATGAAAAAAATTACGATGATAATGATGCGATTATTGTAAGAGAACTTTTCTGTTAAATATCCATTTTGAATCTCTTTTTTTGTTTTTTTTCTCTGCTCTAGCTTTTCAGTGGGACAATGTTAAATCATAAAAGTTTTGCTTGTCACATGCTTCACAGCTACTCAAGCAGGAAAAACAGCTGTGTAATAGAGCTGAGGTAAAGAATTTTAACCATAATCAACTTTACTTCTAGATCCTGGTCTCTTTTTCTTTTCCAGCTTGCTTCATTCAGGTAGCTCTTTCTGTTCTCATTTTTCCTTCTTTTTTACTTGTTCACAGGAGACTTTAAGTGCAAAGAGAAAACATCAAACAGGTCAGAGTTTAATAAATAGTTTTGGCCTTGTGTTGGTAGTATCAGCATACTTTCTCCAACCACTTAATCTTAGACTGTTTAATGCAAACATCTTTTGAATCCAGGTTCTGCCCTCTGCAAAAACCCTCCTACGTTATTTATATACTTGACTCTATTTTCCCCAGTTTTGGTCCAAAAATACATGTTATGTGGTTTCTTCTTTCACCTTCATTGCCTGTCTGTTATTAGTTAACCTATTGTTTGCCTTATTTATCACTGAAAAACATTTTAAATTAAAACTTAAATTTTTTAATGACATTGTATCCTCTTAAAGATGATGACTGGATGCCAAATTATGCTTTGCTTATAGAGCCTCCACTGGAATTCTGCAGTGTACAGTAAGCTACATAACATTTGGGGATAACAGATTTTTGAACAGCTTTTGGCAACCACTCCGAAACATTGATAAGAAGCATTAAGGAAGAAAAGAGGAATAGAACACCACATGGAGTTTGCATTAGTAGAGTTGTGATAAATTGACAGTTTACTGCTTGCTCTTTTATTCATGCGCTATCACTGGGGAGCATCAGGCTGCTGAAGTAAACATCATGGGTGGGAGAAACACACAGAGCACACCGCACTGCTATGAGGCGGGAATGATTTGGGGATTTATCAGCATATTCCTAGTGATTTTGTCTTCCCTGGTGCCAGGCAACAATTTCTGCCCAAATACTGTTGCGAATTCTTATTATCTATTTTATATTTCTTCAGAGTTGCTACAGTAAAAATAGGGTAGTCCGCAATATTACTGTGTCTTTACTAGTATGAAATTATAGTGTTAAGAATGGTTATCATACTGCATGATATACTGAAGCAGTAATATGGATATCTATGGAACATCTTGTGCCAAAAGGCTAATTTAAGCTATTAGTTCATGGAAATTTTAAGGGGCAGAAGCTCTTCATGTGAGAAAGTGTTATGAAGATTGTGTTCTGACTGATCCACATTTTACCATATTCTTCTTATAAAGAAGTATCTATTTCGGTAGCCAGAGACATATTTACATTGAATTCTGAGCACAAAAAAATGTTTACAATAGGTCTGTAAAGGAGGTCTTTGAGCATCAAAAAAATGCTGAAATTATTGTATGGCTTTCCATTTTTCTCCTAGATAGACGACAATTGCAGATCGTATCACCAACACTCAGAACCGAAAAGAAAGAAAATAAGAAAATAATAATTCCCTCCTCCCAGTAAAATCTCTGCTGGTCTTTTTTTGGTTCACTTTGTTGATTTTTTACTACTCTTACTTATTCACATAGCGTGGAAGGAAATGAGGCTCCTGACAACTTGTTTTGATGCCGCTTGATACTGAAGTGATGAAGAGCTGTTGGATTCCTACTGGTTACCCCTGTGGATTAATGAAGGGTAAGACAGAAATTGCAGAGCTGCCATGCAGAATGACCTTACCTGATAAGACTGTTCTGTCTTCACTGCAGTAGGTGAGAAGGGCAGGCTGTATGCAGCAGGCTGTTTTTTCTGTACCTTAATGAGAAAAATTGACCTATTTATCCACCAGCTGTTGTCTTTGTTTTTAATTCAGGCCATTTTTGGAAAACCTTTTCTGTTCTTAAATGTTGAATTCAAGCAGAATCCTCCAAAGAATAGTTTATTGTCAGAAAAATCTAGTGGAGTCACACAAACTGTGGAAAAACGTCTGCCGATAGATAGATTTGTAAGACAATGACATTCATACACTACTTTAAGACACATAACACAGTGTTACTGACTTAATTTATATGACATATGAAGTAGTATATGAGTGAACACAGCCTCCTTTTTTCCACCTACTAAACTGTTTTCATTGTCTTCTGTATGCTTTTCTTATAGCTTAACTATGCTTTTTATTTTGTATTGTATATTTAGGACATATTTTGGTGGAAAAGTAAATGAGGAAAATCTCCAAATTACTGCTGTTTTTTCATGTAGAAAATTAACACTTTGATAATGTCATTTTCCTTGTCTTTAATTTCATGATAAATGATAGGTATTTTCTAATAGATGCAATAGAAACACAACCTCTGTGTGTCAGACTGTACAAACAAAGAAAGTATCTTTTAAGATTACCAAATCAAACATTCAAAAGATAGGAAATTCAGAAATAAAGGTGGAATGAACTATTAAGTTAGAATTAAGGTAGAATGAACAATTATCTGTTTTGCTGTTCTTTTTCTGTTTTTCACAGTTCTTGAATCTAGTATCTTTGTGCAGTTCAAATTTCTCCCTAGATGCTCATCTCAGCATCTGATTCCTCATTCAGTCATTAAACTCCTGCTGCTCCTTGATTTTCCTTACTTGTTTCCAAATCATAGAAACAGAACAGTCCTTCTCTCCCCCAATTTGGTATCATACCCAAACTTTCACTGTCCCCATCAACTAAGTACTGAATCAAAAAGTACTTACACCAGTATTCATCCCTGAAGGATGTTACCACTAGCTATTAACCGGTGGGAAGTTGCACTGCTGATTACAATCCTTTGCTCCTGATGATCCAGCTAATTTTCAATCCACATTTTAGCTGACTTATCCAGTTCATATCTCAATAGTTTAGCTGTTAGAATACTATGGGAGACCATACTGAAGGCTTTATTAAAGTCAAGGTAAACAATACACAGAGATCTCCCTTTGCCCACGTGTCCAGTGATCTAACTGCAAAAGTTAATCAGTTTTGTCAGGAACTACCTCCTGCAGTGCAAATCACCTGTCACCTCTGTGCCTTTCATAAGGCTGGCCACCGCTTCCAACATTAGCTGCTTCATCATCTTCTCACATACTGAGGTGAGGCTGACCATTGTTTGTCCCTAGACACTCCTTGCCCTTCTTGAAGACAAGTATGAGTTTTGAGTTTTTCTCATTTTCAGGAACCTTCCTCTATCACCATGGCCTCTCAGATGACAGAGAATGGGCTCACACTGACATTGGCTGCATCCCTCAGCACTCTTGGATGCACCTACTTTATCTCATGGACTTGTGTATGCCCAAACAGTCTGAAGTCCTCCCTCACTCTATCATCCACTGCTCTGGGTAATGCTCACTCCTGCAGACTGCCACTAGGCCTGCAGGCAAGCTTTCACCTTACCAATGAAAACTAAGGCAAAGCAGGCATTGAGAACCTCCGCCTTTTCCATTCCTCTTTTCATGACGTCCCCTATCCCACTGACCCATGGACTAGTAGTTTCTTAAGCCTTCTCTTGGCAACAAATTCTTTTGAAGAATCCTTTTTTTTTGCCCTTCACATCTCTTACTGTTTTCAACTACAGCTGAGCTTTGGCTTTCCTAACTTTTAACATTACAAGGTAACTTACAGCAGCATATCATACTTTTCCCAGCACCCTACACTATCAGATAAGCGTTGTTTTATTAAATCCTTAATCTGCAGGTGGCTGATTAAGCCCTTAACATCCACAGACCAAGTATATTTTACAGTATATACTAGCAGAAAGTAGACTGAGTTATTTACTGTAGGCCATTTCCACAGCAAACTTAGACTCTCTCCTACCCAAAACACAAAGATTTCAGTTTGTACAAATTGAAATATTTTTTGACTTAATTTTTAAAACAACTATATTTCAGCCTATAGGTTGCTTATTAATTGTGTTCTGATGGTATTGCTTTTAGTAGTAGCTTATGATTCAATGATCTTCATGTAACAGCACATAATTCCCATCTAGTATGATGCTTCGGACATCCTAGTGCTTGGCAGAAATTAGTCTTGACAGCTCCCTCAGACTCTGGGACTGTGCATTGCATCAGCATTCACAAGGCAGTTAGGTTCAGTTAGCAGATAGTGATATATGTCAGTATTACCATAATTGCACCTCACAAGTATTAAGGACAGCCTGAGCCTCTTGGAACTATTCACTTACCACCTTTTGATATCCACTGCCACTTCTGTAGCTGTTGTTATTTTAAGTTGTGGTGGATCAGTGAGTAGCCCCACCCCCAAGCATTTCTGGAGTGGAGTCCCACAGGGCAGCAATAAGCTTCAAACAAAAACCTGAAAACAGCACTGCCAAACACATTTGACTAGTCTCTAGGTTTAGCAAAACTCAATCAGACAAAAGCAAGGCTGGTAGTCAAAGACACCTTTTCATGGAAAAGTTGCAAAACGTTAGCACGTCATTCAGTAAAGTCTGAACAGATAAGGACTGATGGGCTATAATGTGTATTTGGTATAGGTGTCCAGGTGTTGGTAGCAGGGGGCTGCAAGGTGGCCTCAGACTAGAGGTCAGGGGTTGCCTTGTGCAGGACACAGCAGGTTCTGTCTGTCTCCAACAGACCCAAGATGGTGGTGCTTCTGTAAAAATGTATTTAAGAAAGAGCAAAATGACACAAGTAGTAAGAAGTGAGGGAAAAAAAATGTGAAACAACCTTGTGAACACGAAGGAGAGAGAAAGAAGGGAGAAAGTACTCCAGGGGCTGGAGCAGAGTTAACTCTGCAGTCCATGGAGAGGACTGCACTAGAGCAGATACTCATGCTGCAGCCCATGGAGAGCCCCATGCTGGCATAGGTGAATGTGTCCTGAAGAAACTGCAGTCCATGGGAAGGGCTGCAGACATTAGCATCAAGTTCCTGAGGTTCACCAGTCAGCACTAGCTACACAGCACTAATTGGACCTTACTTAACTCTGAAGCTGTTGACTTCTCAGTAAAAATGCCCTAGATGTCTCTTCTCCCAAGTATCAAGTGATAGGAACAATAGGAAAGAGCCTCAAATTGCGCCAGGGGAGGTTTAGATTGTATATTAGGGAAATTTTCTTTACTAAAAGGGTTATCAAGCATTGGAACAGGCTGCCCAGGGAAGTGGTTGAGTCACCATCCCTGGAAGTATTTAAAAGACATGTGGATATGGTGCTTAGGGACATGATTTAGTGGTGGACTTGATGATTTTAAAGATTTTTTCAAACCTAGATGATTCTATGATTCTGTATTGGGTGGTAAGAACAGTACACATGCCCACCCTGGTAAATCTCAGAAAACAAGATGGACCTCTATATATAACGTATCCTTGACATACACAACTTGATCTATGTTGTTATAGACATGAGGCATTCTTACCCAAAAGGTTTTTTGTCACATCCTCATTTTCTTCTTTCCACAAAAGACCACATGCTTTCCCTCCAAACTCAGTCATTCCCTGACTTATTTGGAGGCATATGCCAATGGCTCTAGTCCATTAGAGAATAGGCCTTTGTCATCCTGAAAATCAGTGGCATTGCCTCCAGCAGTTTGGGGCAGCTTTGCAGCATCTCTGAAGACAGTTAACATCATTTTTACAGAAAGCTGTGTTCTGTATGCCAAGGGAAGGGCAGAAATCTGCAGTAGCTTGTTGGAGATAAGTCCCAGTGCTGGCTGTAACTTCCTGGCTAGAAAAATATTTCTGACTATGCCAAGGCATAGACTTATGACTGCCCATCTATTTTAGGACAGGAACTCCTGCTGGACTGTTAATTCTGCATGAGCCCTGTAGGGACACATTACTTTCTTGGCAGCATCACAGAGGCAATCTGGACATGTTCTGTAAGAGATGGAAAGATAGATAAGGCAGAAAAATGGAATAGTTACTGCCTTACATTTTCAGTAACATTTCTGGCCTGAACCAGAAGCCCACAATCCTCAAGTTCATTGAGTTGCAGTCTGACCAAATGGAACAGTCACTGGCACTTACAAGAGCTCAGAATCACCAATCACATCACAGCATCTTTCTTCTGCATAGACATGTTTTCAGGAGGTGTGGGGTTAAACTGAATCATTATATGAGGTTTTGAGACAATTGTCCTGTTCCATCCCTTCAATTGTTGTGTACTTCCATCTTTTTCCAAAGCCTGGGAATTTTTCTGTGATGTAGGAGCTGGAGTGGACAGCATCGGTTAATGTTACCATGGGAAACCCAAGGGCCTGTATTCCAAAGAAGACTTACAGGCAATTGTGATGTTTCAGCTTAGAAATTGTTGGGAGTACATAGGGACAAGCAGAGTGGTGGATCATTACTTGGAGCATTTCTTGAACAATCCTGCTCACTGACTTCTTATGCCAACTTCTTACCAGACATGGGAGACTGCAGCATGTCTTCTCATCCCCATCTTCTGTCCTCTTCTTTCCTCCCTCTATGGGGTAAGTAGCTCTTAATAAAGGAACATGTGGTTGTGATCTTAGCTACATTATTTTTAATAGCTTCTTACACAACCTTTCCCTACCTCTTCCCATGTTGCATAGATGAAATCTCTTCAGTTCTTCTGAAGAATTACACATAACTTTTCTGTTTGTACTATGGCTTGTTAGCAAGTAGGAGGCTTTGTCTTATTTAATAGATGCTATAATAAATTGCTGTGCTTTATCTTATGGGTATGAAACCTAGGAATGTGGGGTCCATTTTTGCAGAAATTAATGTAGAGATAACAACACTTAAATTTCCTACTATCGATCTGTTACCAGATAAAGGTCCCTGCAATAGGAATTGTGTGTAAAATATGTTTTACCACATTCTTTTCTTACTGAAGTAGGGAAGACTTCTTTTTTCCTTTTCTGCTCTCTCATTACTAGAAATTACAGTTCCATTTAAATTTTTTTTCAAGAATGGAACTTGTATTACAGAATTCCATATAAAACATTTTTTATCTAAAATAATTTGTATAAGTTAAACTTTTCATAACACATTTGTGTGGTATTGAATGTGGTCAAATGGACGACAGTAATGTATTCACTTAATGTAGCATAACCCAGAGAGGGTGTCGTGCAATCAAATACTGTGATAAAAAGTACCAGCTTCCATAGCTAATTTAATATTGTCCTGTGGCTTCATTAAGAAGGTATGCATGCAAAAGTGTTCTGCTTTTCCAGCTGGCTTTATATGCAATATTCTTAGTACTGCTAATGAAGTAAATAAAAGGAAAACAAATCCCTGCTGGATCTTAGTTTGTTCACTGATATGAAAGGTCTCATTAAATGAATGGCTATTGTGTACAAGAATTTCACAACATTTTGGATATCAACATTAAAATAAGGAGTGCATTTGGGAGCATATAACATTTTCTAGCTTCATCCTACTACCAGAATTACTTTGCTCTGAAATAAAATTGGAAACTTTTAATTATTAAATACAAAATTAACATTTCTGTCTTTCCATAGCAGATTCGTGTTTAATAATTAAAGATTTGTTTCAGGTAAACAATGCAAACATTGTTATTTAATATCTGATTATCCATATTGCTGTGGCATATTTTTGAGAGCAATTTAATTTTTTTTTTATTTGCAATTATATACTTTGTGACAGTTACATGTCATCTAAAAGCTTCTGGAAATATTTTTCATGTCTTAAAACCAAGGGGACTGTGTATAGCAGTTTCTTCTACTAGTTGTAAATATAATGCAGAAATGTCCTTGTTATTAGGTGGCTAAAATAGTTCTAAAATGATTTTAATAGGTGTTTACTAGCATAGAAAGGAAGCATTTTAACTTTTCCAGATTACTTTGTTCAAGAAACTGTATAATGGTTAGGAATCAATTATAATACTGTAGTCACCGAGCATGTTAACTCTTTAATTTAATTTTCAGAGAGAGAGGAAAAGAGAGATAATATTTTGCTTTTAGATAATAATAGCCATTGGGCCTATGTATATAGCCCTCATCCATAAAAGAATGATTCAGAAAGTTCTAAAATGACAAGGAAGATTCATAGGGAGAGAGAATCCATGCAACTAATTATTCCCAAGAAGCACTATAACTGCAGCAGACCATTGTCCTTCCTAAAGCTAAGACTCCTTCTAGCAGTGCACTCTACAGACATCTGAACATTTCTGGAAAAGCAGGACCAATGAAACTCAAATAAAAAATATAGCTCTACTCTTATAAATGTACTAAATGTATCTTTACTGGGAGACAGTGAATGAAACAGAAAGGATCAATGAAAGTTCAATTTGTCTTTACTATCAGCCTATGGAACATGTGTTGCCACAACCAATCATGTGGTCATTCAGCCCTACCTCCCTTGTACAGAATGGGTTTGCTTCCTTCTCTGAAACAACCTTTAATCCAGTGGCCAATATTCTATGCAGACCAACTACATCCTCGCTGTCGGGAAACAGGACTTCAGATCGAGAAGTAAAAATCACCCTTTCCCTTATACTGCTGCCTTGGGAGGCTGACAGCACTTTGGCTAACAGGTTTTCCAGTCTAATGCTGTTCTGAGCCCATAAAACCTCCCAATGTTCTTACACATAGTTTATGTAGTGTAAGCCAGATTAATTACAAGATATACAGGGACAGATTTGGCTTATCGATTTATTCTGCTTCTGATTATGACCCTGTGATTTTTGATTTTTCTTTTTATTTCTTTGCAGGCATGGATTTACTTCAGTAGTTTCAGCTTATCAAGTGAAACTGTAGTGGGTGTTTGGAGTTACATAGATTAAACCTCAAGGGAACCCCTCAGAACAAAAATTCATACACTGCGTCACTTACAATTAATATTTTATGTAAAAACGGGAACTTAATTCTTTCTGGCCACACCCTTCTCTTTCTAATACTTCTTTTTATTAAGCATATCACATTGGAAAGGATTGTTAGGTCATATAATTGCAAATGAATTGCAGTAGTTATTCTGCCCTTAAAATGAAACTCCAAAATTCTTTCTGAGTTTGTTATAAAAAGCTTTTCCTGCCAAAGGTTGTCTAGCCCAGACAATTGGTAACTGAATCTTAAGTTTACCCCTCATAGAGGGGGTATACTCTCATCGCTGCCATTTGCTGCCTGGGTGAGGCAACATGCTTGAAATTCTGACTTCTGGCCAGGATTTTGAGGAAGTCTGGAAAATTACCTGCATAAAAAGAAACAGTGTCTTCAGTTTAGCGTGAATTTAAAATTTTTCAGGGAATTTATTCAGCCAAGTAGATAGGACATACCAGCATTTTCATGCAAATTGCTTGTATTAGCAACAAAGTTAAATACTGAGTATTGTGGAAATTGGTGTGCAGACGCTTGCACATTCCATTATTGTGGGAAAAAATCAGATATCTAACCCATCAAAGAATATTAAATGCAGATCAGACTGTGCAAGCAATAACCTACTTAGGTGCAAATCTGCAAAATACTTAATGTCTGCTTAGTTATGTTTTCTTGCTTGTATAATGCACATACCAGTTCATAGCTTTCAGTTTACAGCAAAAATTATTTTCAAGGCTTAATGGAATTTTTGCCACATGTTCTCCTCTATATAAAGATACTTCAATTTTTTTTTTTGTTACTAAACTATTGATGAGCAGGCTGTCTTGTAAATAAATTCATAACTAATAGAAGACAGAGCTTGAGGAGGTAATTACAAAAACATGACTAGGGACACAAGTTTTTCTCAGTCTTCTACTACAGTTACTCCTTTATTGGAAGGAGCTTTGCAGGAGATTTTGCCAAGTGAATTACACAGAAGAAGAAAAGAGTAAGATCTTTAAAAGTGAGAAGGAGTAAAAAGAGTTTCTGGTGACATTTGTTTTTTGGATGAATCAGTCTAGTTATGGTTGTGTTTAGAGCTAAGAAAGGTTGAAGGATGGTTTTCCAAGAAATGCAGAATAAACCACCAAACCAAATACTGTTTTTGAGAAGTAGGGAATATGCACTTTCAACAAGAATTTCAATACATACCACAATACTTTAAAATCCTATGATGGTATCCATAAAACTGTAAAATCCTGTAACAGTCAAGAATTTAAGCCTCAGGCAGTTCACGAACAGTAAACATTTAACAAAAACAACTCCCATCTCATTTTTCCTCCTCTTGCTGTATGCAGTTTAATTCATTTTATTGTTTCATATTTCAGTTGATCTCACTACCTTTTCTCTCCCTACAGTACTAGTCAAGAAAGTGTATGGTAATTAGATAGCATGCCTCTGGCACAAGCCATTAACTGCAGTGGAGTCAGAAGGAATTTCTTCCAGTGCACAGTTTGGAGTTGCATTATGGGATAACTTAATTTCAAACTCCTATGTCTTTTCTGTGGTGAAAAAAAGCATTGAAGGAATAAGTATGAGGCAGGGGAAAAGAAGGAATTCAAGCTTTTTCCCTTGAAACATCCAGAATTAGGTACGGCTGAAAGCACAGATGACCAAATGAGGTTTCCTCTTGCCTTTGCTGCTGGATTTAGAGTGAACTCCCCAATTTCATTTCCACTGCATACAAATATTTTTCTGCCCACTTAAATGTTTCCAACTCTAGCACTTTTCCCAGCTGAATGTATCCTTTTTCCAAGCAAACTCCCACAACTAATCTTCAAAGATTCTTCCCATTGAAGCGAACGTCTGGATCTTCCCCTACATGTTATTTAAAACAGGCAGCAGACACAGCTCAGGAACCTTTGGGCAACAGTGTTAACTGGTCAGGATAGAGGTCTTAACAATATTTCTCTTAAAGAAAGGTTCTTCTGGAAGACTTCTAAATACTTCCATATGGGAAAAGGCAGCAGGAATAAAACAGAAGGGAGGGTAAATACCAACTCTGCATCCGTACAACACAATCCCCTTCCAAAAAGAAAATTAAGTTCTGTTTCACTTCCCTCAGACCCCAAAAATCAGTACAAAAAAATCTTTACTTTGGCCTCGCAAACTATAGCTGGCCTCCAAGCATGTCCAGAAGGTATTTTTAGTACTTGAGTTTCTGATTTCTCAGGGTCTTTGATGGAGTGGGTGTTGGTGATGGCCTAAGGAAAACTGATAAGCTTCATTTTTTCAGACATGATTATGGTGCATAAAGTAAATAGTCACTTTAGTGTACAGATATACCTAAACTAAGCTAACTACAGGGCAAGATGTGTTCTGGGGTATATTTTCCCTTAGCTCATTTTTAGAAACGTCAACAGTTTTGCTTTCCTCAGAATATCCTGGTGAGGCTGGCAAGACTATTATTTGAGTATTTTGCAGATACCTTCCACACAGATGCAAAGAAGATGAGGCAGGCAACGGACACCTGTTTTAATAATGTTATTCTGCCAGAACTTCCTTGAGGGAGCCAGCAAAATTTTCCAGCTGGCCTAACACCTGACTTTCATTAATGATTATGCAGTGGCAAAAGAGATACTCCTAGCATGCAGATAATGCCAGATCTGCTTCTAATTTGGATGCATCCCTGAAAAAGGGATGCGTCCCAGGAACCATAAAGAGGATGATAATACTATTTTCGGTCTTCCTGGATGGTAGGTTTTATACGTAAACCAGGCTGCATGTCACTGGGCAGACTGTGACAGAGATGGGGGGACTGACTTGGCACATGGGCAGACCCTGGCCAGGAATGAGTGAACATACAAGTGTCATGCGCTATCCACAGCATGTGTGTGACATGTCCAGACTAGCTTTCTTATGTCTACCCATAAATTTGCTAAAACTTGGCTTGGAAGTGAGACAGTTTCATGTGGGTTGCATCAATCTGTTCCTAGCCCTTTGCCGTGCTCCAAGATCATGCAGCTATTTAGATTAGAAGGGACCTCTGGAAGAAAGTTAGTCAAAGCAGGGTTAAATTCAAAGTTAAATCAGATTGCTGAGAGATATATTCAGTCAAGATTTAAATATCTCTGAGGATGGAGATTTCATAACCTCTTGAGGCAACCTATTCCAGTGTTTAACAACTTTCTTGGTGATGTCCCCAACTGCCACCTTATCTCCAGTCAGAATTTCTGACTTTGTAATTTGTCACTATTGCATTTTTTTTCCATTTCTATCTGAAAATAATTCAGCTCTGTCTTCTGTGTAATCACCCATTAAATACTGGAAAAGAGTGATGAGATCCCTCTTTAGCCTTTGTTTTGTCAAGGCTAACCTCTCCAGCATCTCTCTCCAGTTTAACAATATCTCTCTTGCATCAGGAAGCCAGTAAGTGGCATAGTATTCAAGATGAGGACTTACAAGTGGTAAGAAATAAAGCAAAATAATTTCCTCCAACCTACTGGTTGTAATCCTAATAATGCAGTCCAGTATTCAATTATCCTTCATCTCTGCAAGATATAGTGCTCATTCAGTCAGCAGATTTTTTTTTTTTTTTTTTTTGCAGAGCTCCTTAGCTAGCCAGTCTCCAGCCTGCATGGATGCATGGAGTTATGCTGTAAGTAAACCTGCATCCAGCTGTGTCCAGCTGTTTCTGAACTGTCATTTTGCTTTCCCACCGTGACCTTGGACCTGACTCAATACTTCAACTTCTCTGACGATCACTGGAGCAATGAAAGACCCTGTTGCTATCATTACCCCTGTTCTGCTCATCCTGCTCAGACTGTGCCCTGTTGCAGCAGCACAGCACCCTGCCTGGACAGCACTGGTTCACCTGTGGCTCCCGACTCACCTTCCTTGTGGAGAAGCCCTGCTCTAGCTGCTCTCTGAAATGGGCCTCAGGAAAAGACTTCCTTCCACTTGAAGAAGTCTAATTCTGTTCTGCTGAAATCTGGGATCTTCAGTCTGCTACTGGTCTTCCTCAGTTTCCTCAGGCTCTTAAAATTTGCCATCTTGTGGTCACTTCAGTCAATGCTGCCATCAGCTGATTAATTCTTCCTTAATGGTGTATGCATAGCAGATCCTCCAATGCATTTCCCATTGTTGGCCTTTCCGGCACCAACATTTAAAAAATGTACCCAGCACACTCCAGAAATTTCTGTGTCAGCATAGAGTGAAAGTTCAAAGTCTCCTATGGAAAGAAAGCTATGTGATCATGAGGCTTTCCTTAGCAGTTCAGCTTCGGAAAGGACGGTACACACAGGAGGTAGGAAGCATGGGACAGCTATGCAAGAAAGCAGTATCATCATAACCTGTGCAGCAGAGGGAATAGGTATATCCATCTAAAGACAGTTAGTCTTTTCTCCATTTTGTGTCTGTACTGCACATTGCCTACAGTTACACACTGAAACATCAGCTACTAAAGATTTTGGAAATATGTAGAGGTTTGGCACTACATTACCCTTTGAAGTGTAGTGTGATTGTGATATTCTGACATAACTTGTGTCTAGGAAAATCTGCATCACTGGCCAGCCCTCAACACAATGCTGGCAATGGGATAACGTTTGCAGAGAAAGTGAGACATCCTATCTCTCAAAGCCACCATGTCAGAGGGAAAGGAGTTCTGATATGACAGGCAAAAAGCTCTGCTCATTAGTCTGTATATGTAAGGAAAGCTGTGGTTCTATTAATCGTTATGCTCACATTTTTTTGATTATGTGGCATATGATATCCTCCCAGTATGAAGGGGATTATCCTGCTGCACAGGCATCATAGACACATGATCTTTAAATGCTACAGTTTAGTCTTCTGCCTGTGTGTATTAACACAATATGACAGCATGGTACAAACTCTGTTGTGCATCCTTCTGGGGAGATTTTAACTACTTAAGGCATCTTATGAAAAGACTGTTCATGACTGTTGCGTGATTTCTGGAGCACATACTCTAACAAGTGTTTCTTGATGCTCTGATTATGGCTCAGATGTGTTCCAAGACCAAAATAGCATGGAAAGCCAGGAAAATGGTCCTTGGGAATGTATTTAAGACTGTTGAAAGTAGTCATTGTAGACATAGTTAGCAATGGCAAATGGTCTCCTAAGACAATCCAGGAGACTACTAGGGAATTTAATGTTGAATCCAGGTTACCTGAGTCTGAGTCAAGTGTTTTCACAGCAGCACCATCATTTCTCTGATGTTTATCTAAAGCTTCTGGCTGATGATTTCTTCCCACTTTCTATACATTATATTGTGTTAAGGAAGCATGTTATAATTAATGGTAAGAGGAGACCAGCAAAAATAAGGAAAAAAGACACTTCTTAACATCAAAGATCATTTCCTAGCTCCGTACCAGCGAAACTTCTATAGTTTGCATGAACCTCTGCAGCTACAATTTTTTGCTCTTGGAGAGTTTCTAGCTTAAACTGTCAGATATATCATCAAAAACATCAGTTAAAAAATTGGGGAAAGGGGGACAACAAGTAGGAAAAAACCCAGAAAAAAATCAGATTAAAAAAGCACATGGGATTTTAAATGTATAAATGTTCTTTGTATCCTCTTTCTAAAAGCCGAACAACTCAAACTATGCATTGTAAGACTAAAAGATAGTTCAGAGGAACTGAAAAAACCCAATAATGTCAATGGTAGTATACTAGTATATTCTATAATCTAATGTTTATACAATAAGCAGCATAAGGCTTCAATTCTTGCTTTTCTTTCTTTCTAATTTTTATTTTATACTTGTCCTATGTTTTTGAATCTTCAGTGCTGCATTTTAATCATTCTATTTGCTCAGTGTGTTGCAATACTTGTGAATGAAACTACAAGCCCTTTGATAGGAAAATAAAATGGGTATGATAGGTGTTCCCAATAAAAATGTTGAGGAAAAATACAGTAAAGCAAAATTTAAGCAGTCATTTTAAACTGACATATCAGATAGTTTTTAATTTTCTTGCTTAGTTTAAACAGACTGTGATGAGAAGGTGTATTTTCACAGCTTCCTACCGCAACCCTGAATTTAGGTGTTCTTTACATCAATACTGAACACTGAAGTTGGAAAAACAAAACAAAAAGCCCTGACAGTATCACTGTCCTACTCTAATAGTTTAAAAAAACAGGCATGGATGGAATAAAGGCTATTGTTACATGAAAGCTCAGGCAAGGTACTGGCTTGGAGGAAAAGTGGGAATTCAGGTTACCTAGCTTGAGTATCTACCAAACCAGCCAGCTAAGCTACCTTTATAGTCAATAGGAGATATGTTGACAAATTTAGAATATGATTCATCCAATCTATTTTAGATGCCTATTTGAGGACGATACAAACCACAATCTGTTCTCTAAACAACAATTACTTTATGCTAGCTAAAAGGGGAAAATAAATTGGTTATTCAGATGTAGAAGTCTATGTTTAACCAGAGGTGTTACATACAAAAACTTAGTTTCTTCTTCTATCAAATTTGACAGAACATATAAACAGTAAAGGTCCTACTGATTTCCTTTGCCCTTTTCTAAGGTAAGAATGTTTGTTTATTCCTTGCCCTGAGAATTATTACTAAATAGGATGAGACACAGGCCTGGCCTCTCTTCCTATGTTGATGTGACTGTTTTTGAGGGACAACATAGTAACCATTCACCTTGGCACAAAAGAAAACATTATATGTCCTATTAAAATCAAGTTTCCCACTGCTACACATAAGAGAGCAGAGCTTGTCCTTCAGTTGTACTTGTTGGCTACTCTATTCTGGTAAAATGAGTTATGTCAGGGAATGTTCCTGGATGCTGAATCTCAAACATTCATGCTGTTATATGGTTAGAATGTTCCCTGGCGTGGTTTTTGCAATGGACCAAAAGGCATTCTAGCAAGCATCTTCTGGAGTCATTGTGGGAGTTATAAGAGACAAGTGATAATCCTCAATACACAATTTGCATACAAGTATTGCATATTGCAATATATATGCAGATTGCTTACTTGTATGCAGACTCAAGTATTATATACTTGATATAGCTCAGTGTCCAGGCGGAGAACTGTGACAAGTGGTGTCCCTTAGGGGTCAGTAATGGGACCACTACCATTCAATATCTTCATCAGTGTCACAGACAGATGAAATTAAGCTGAATGGTGCAGGTGACACACCTGAGGGACAGGATGTCATCCAGAGGGGCCTGGACAGACTTGAGAAGTGGGCCTGTGTGAACCCCCTTGAGAAGTGGCCCCATGAGCACTGGAACAGGCTGACTGGAGAGGTGGTGGAGTCTCCGACTCTGGAGATATTCAAAACCCACCCAGATGCCACCCTGTGCAACCTGCTGTAGGTGAACCTGCTCTGGTGAGGGGTTGGACCAGATGATCTCCAGAAGTCTCTTCCAACCCCAAACATTCTATGATTCTATAATTGTATGATTCTATGATTCATGAAGTTCAACAAGACCAAGCGGCAGGGTCCTGCACCTGGGTTGGCACGACCCCCAGTATCAATACAGACTGGATGGAGCATCTAGTTGAAGATGTCCCAGTTCATTGCTGGGGAGGTTGGACTAGATGACCTTTTAAGGTCCCTTCCAACCCAAACTATTCTATGATTCTATGATTTTAGAATACTAAAGAGTGTCTTAAAGATTTATAAATTAATTCTGATATGAAGAAAGATTATTTTTTTCTCATGCCAAGAATGCACTGAAAATACTGAAACATGACAAGAATAGTTAAATAAATATGTATGTAACACAACAAAATTAAGGCAATATACATTTTCATGTAGTGGAGTGAAATCTATTAGTCTGGAAATACCAGGTACTATTCATTTAAAAATGGTTTGTATAAAAAAGTATATAAGGAGAAAAATCCCTACCTGAATTATAGAGCTGGTAACAAGAAAGATCCAGAAAGATGCTTAGTTGACAGTGTAATTGGATGTGGGACCAGATTCATGTCTTCTTTTGACTTCCCCTTGTTTATGGTAAAGTAATACGAGTCCAAATTCCATTACTCCCTTTTTGTCAGGGACAACCTGAAAATGTGCTTCTTCTAGGAAGCAGCTGCAGGATTTTTTGGAAACCACAGAGTGTAAGGAGTAAAATAACAGTTGAGCTGCACTTTGATTTACCTTTGTTGCTCCTTTAATTACAGTCACTACTTATTTGGAGTGAAGATGTAGCCTGAAGTACAATACCATTATATTAATCTTGGGTGTATTTTACATACCGCTTCATAGTATAAAACACTTCAGTATACGGTAATGGCTTTTCTTTAGCAATGCATTGCACATTTGACAGAAGTTATTTTACACAATGAATTCAATCTGAATAGAAGAAAATAGGGAGGAAAAAAAGGTTATGGAAAAATACACCAAAAATTCTATGCCACTGGTATAGAAAATTATGTTTGAACTTTTAACTTTAAGGTTAAACATGCCTAAATCTCAATAATTTGCACCTCCAATAACAATATTTGATGATTCTACGTGGAAATTGACAGCTACTTATATTAGAGAGACTTACTGAAACTTCATCAATCTGTGATATACCTTTTTATTATCTCTACTGACTGCTTTAAAGCTGAAATGTTAACACATACTATATTTTCCCTGTTGCTTTATTCAGTGATAATAAAATCAAGTGGTTTCAACGTTACAGCCTCCTCCATGATGATCAGTCATCTTGCTGCAAAATAAAGCACTTGGAGACTGTGGAGGAAGAAGAGATTACAGAGTAAGACTCTATCTAGTTAAGTATTTTAATATCATTAAGAAGAAAAATATTGACAAGCATGCTAAAATAAAAAATAAATGTGAACTCCTTCACCTAGGTTGAATTTTGTCTGTAGTAATAAAATAAATATTTGCGAAAGATTAACTATTCTCTAGCAATGAGATCCATTGTCATGCAGTGGCCTGCATCTGTATGGTTGAATTCTCTTAACTCCCAAAACAGGGTACTTAGAATCATAGAATCATAGAATAGTATGGGTTGGAATGGACCTTTAAAGGTCATCTACTCCAAACCCACCTGCAATGAGCAGGTACGGCTTCAACTAGATCATGTTGCTGAGAGCCCTGCCAAACCTGACCATGACTGTTTCCAGGGATGGCACATCCACCACTTCTCTGGGCAACCTGTGCCAATATTTCATCACCCTCATTTTATAAAAATTTCTTCCTTATATCTAGTCTAAATCTTCTATCTTTAGCTTAAAGCCATTACCTCTTGCCCTAACGCAAACAGGTCCTGCTAAAATCCTCGTCCCTGTCTTTTCTGTAGGCCCCCTTTAAGTACTGAAAGGCTGCAATAAGGTATCCCTGGAGCCTCCTCTTTTCCAGGTGGAACAATCCCAACTCTCGGCCTGTCCTCATAGGAAAGGTGTTCCATCTACCTGGTCTGGACCTGCTCCAACACATCCATGTCTTTCCTGTACTGAGTGCTCCAGAGCTGGACGCAGTACTCCAGGTGGGGTCTTGCCAGAGCAGAGAGGCAGAACTACCTCCTGATCATGATCTGCTGGCCACTCTTCTTTTGACACAGCCCAGGATGTAGTGGGCTTTCTGGGCTGTGAGCACATATTGTTGCCTCATGTCCAGCTTTTCATCCATCAGTACCCTCAAGTCCTTCTCGGCAGGGCTGCTCTCAATCCATTCATACTCCATTCTGTATTGATACCAGGGGTTGCCCTGACCCAGATGCAGTACCCTGCACTTGACCTTGTTGAATCTCATGTTTCACACAGTTTTACATCTGAAGCACTTCTTCCTGTCTTTTTTTTTCCTTCTGTCTTTTCTAAAAAGAGTTAAAAAAATCAAACAAAGCTTTCTAAGAAGTCTCTTCAATCTGTTATAGATTATCTTTTTTGAATGAAGACTAACAAAATGGGAAGGAATCTATGGGTCAAATCAAATCACAGTTCTCTTTGGGGTTAGAAGGGAGAGATACATATATATTTTTCCTAATAAAATATTAGAAACAGAGATGTAATAGATAAAATTAACCAGACATTTAGAGTTGTTCTGGCGAGATATTGCTTAAGAATGCTGACTTCATGTTTATTAATATAATTCATAATCTTTCTAATGTAGTTCAATGGAACAAAGCTCCACCAATTTTATATGTTATGTTTTCAAAAGTTCTAGTTATTTCTATAATACAACATAATTATTCAATATTTAGCTGACTGATCATATGTTCATAAGAGTTAGCTTAAGCCTAAGTAGGAATTCATACATCTAAACTCAAAGATTGCCCTTAGTGCTCACCACCAAGTCAGTTTGATCTTTCTACTGACAGTAATGCATACATACTGTGTTACTAGACCAAGTAAGAATTTTCTGTAAAAAGGTTTTGATACTCCTCATGACATTCCTTAATCCTAAAAAGTTATGTCATTCATCTTAAATTCGGTGTTATCAGGTTTTTCAGAAACTGACAGTGAAACAAATCTTTTTACTTACTTTGTATATTCGTGTAAAGTTGTAGCTTCTGTAAAAAAAAATTTCAGTGTAGAGTTAAGTACTGAGCTTTGATTTGTCTTTCAGTCTTCAGACGACATTTCAGTCAAAATGTGCACTCTGTTTTCTACAGTCAAGCTAAACCCCAGCTCGTGACAGAGTTTCCTTTGCTACCTGTGAGACATGGCTCTGCATGGCTATATCTGATGGGTATTGACATTTTCAGTTTGTAGTGATTAGTAAGTCACAGGCATTCTGTTTCTGGGGTATGATTTGAAATACATCTCTTTTGCCATATTTTGCCATATTTTATGGACTATTACAATGCCTACCACTCCAGAACAAGACGACCTGCACATCATTTTTGGGGTATCGGTAAGGCAAATTCCAAATCTGTGTGGAAATTCTAGGGGAGAGCATTAGCCAGCGTATTCTTATTCAGAGAAAGGCTCAAGAGAGTAAGATGTCCATTTTCTGAAAGTCTTCACTAAAGAGTGAAGAGTGTTGAAAATGTCTCCACAGCTATTCTTTGTACCCAGGAGAATGCAATTACTGGTAGCTTTTTTTTTTTTTCTTTTTTTTTCCATGCTCAGTTTCTTGGCTTTCTGTCCTGCAGAAGGTTAATTGTAATATAGCGACACAATTAGGTGCACATACAAGACCTTAATAATATGCAAGACTCACAAAAGATTATTTCAGAAACTCATTGGAACAAAAATCATCCTTCCAGAAATATTTCATCAGGATTTCCAAAGAAATTACATTTAATACAGATTGTTCAGCTCTGAAGCATGGGGCAGCTGCTTTGGTATATATTTATCCTATATTTCTTATCTGAGAATATTTTCCTTTGCAGAATTCTTGTCAATTTCATTATTTGGAATGCAAACCTTAATGAACTGACTTCATGTATGTCTCTATACCTGGGTGTCTGGACACAGTGATAGTTTCTTTTTTTCTTTTATTTCTATTTTTTTTTAAATCATATTCCTTCAAAGGCTAGTAATGTGGATAATATAAACCAGCTATATTTTTCTGTTTCTGTGGTTTTCCTTTATATCTTACTTTTTCATTATCTTGCTCAGTATTCCTTGGCAATCTGTTCATTAAAACAACACAGAGTGTGTGGCATCCTCACTAGAGAAAAAAGTTAAGGAATTTTCCTATGAGTGGTTTTTCTCGGGTCCTTTTTTTATTTCTTCATAGTATTTTATCCCAAGGCCTAAATTATTGGGTTTTCTCCCTAGGTTTTATCCTATTATGTCAATGGGTTTTTTTGGTTGTTTTTTCTTTATTTTCACTTTCTCTGTGCTCATTATCAGTGTGAATAAAAGTTTCTAAACAATTTTGAATTGTCATCTGTCTTTCATTAATTGTTATGACTCTTGTCAAAATTTCTTCTGACGTCTCTACCACAAAATGATGGTTAGAGTTTTCTGTGCATTTTCAGGGATAATAGTGGTGCTAATTCTTTTTGAGCACAAATCAAGATTCTGGCAAAGAAAGTTTTGTGCAGACTGTTGGCTGATCACAGTTCTCTAGTTTTCAGCTTAAATCTTTTTTTTTTCTTTTTCTCAGTTTTTGTTCCCACTTCTTCCTCAATGTTGAAAAAAACCCACTCCACCCCTCGCAAACCCACAGTGAAGCTCCTCTTACTCTCCTAGTTCTTCCTCTAAAATCAGAAAATATATATTGTATTTTTTCTTATTTTTTATTCAGATGCACTAAAGGTACACTTGTAATAAAAATGTTTTGCTTTGTAACACATTGATAATATCTATTACACTAATGAGAAAAGTCCCAAGAAATTTGAAAGGAAATGTAAATGACAGTGGTGGAAGGATGAAAAGTAAAGTAGACTGATAAGCTGAAAAGTAAATTATTTCATCTTAGTATCTGTCAGTTCATATATTAAATATAGCATATAAACTTGCTTCTTGATATAAAACTTTAGCCAGGGAAATGTTTCCTGAAAGGAGGAGGAAAAATGTATTTTAAACTCCACTAGACAGCTGCATCCTAATCTGCATCCGTCACTTCATTGCACCTCAAGAGACAAGTCAATAAAGGGACTATTGTTTCACAGTAATACATCCGGTTATTGCCTTAAGATAGAAATATTCTATCTAAAGGTAATTTCTACATAAGATCAATTGTTTACATAGCATCCTTTTAGCGGGAATTTTTTTGGTGACCATATCTTGACTAACAAATCTGGCGCAGAGTGTTTCCTTCTCACTAAGTTAAAATTAAGAACTGTTGCAATTGGAGCTAACACAAAAAGTCTGCACAGCTGATTGCACTTTCAATTGTCATCACCACATGATTGTGTATCTGCAGTCATCATTTGAAGATTGTGCTCAACATAGAGACTATGCCCCAAAGATATTGCGGAATTGAAAACTTTCCCAGTTCCAAGAACACTTCCTGTGGGATTTTGAGGTTAACAGCACTCTCTTCAGAAGCTCCACCTCTTATCATATTTGCCATATTGGCCACCTGAAAACTCAGCTGGGGACCTTCAAGTTAAAGATACAGACTACCAAAGTTTGACCTTTGGTGAGCTGATGTACTTCCAATTACTTTAGACCAAGTTTGAGGAGACATGCAAACACCCTTCCATGTAACTGTCACACAGTTCACCTTATTAAATAAAACACATTTTATTCTCACACATTTTTCTCTGTGATTTAATTCTTTTCAGATAAGTGGAAAAGCCTGTTTTCTGTGGTCTTGCTAATGGTTTCCAGTGTTTCTGTGGAGTCTGACAAACTTGACATTTTTTTTCTAGGGACGTAAATCACTGTCAACACAGTTACATCCACAGGGTCAATCAACCTAAACTCATGATCTACTGATTCATCTGATTGAGACTGCACAGTATAATATTTCTTCCTCCAATAGCTGTTGTAGAACATCTACCTTTTTTTCCACAAAGTTTCTTTTTGTCCCGCCTTCTGACATATAATCCTGCATCATCATAAATCTTTTCAATTTATCAGAGGCTATTCTCAAAATTGTCTTAGCAAAGCCTTAAGCCTTTTCAGTTTTGGATTATAGAATTTACACATGATCCAAATTCTTCTTATCTTTCCAAGCAGTTCCATACAAAAGCTCAGCACATGTCCAAACATCTGTAGTGCTGGATATCTTTCCTTCTCTATTTTATTTCTATCTTAAAAGCTAGTATTCTGTATATACAGATTACAACCCCTTTAAACAGCCTGAAAAGGCGGATAAATTAATATGTAGCATTTGCTGGAACAGGCGTTTGGGAAAGTAGTTGTAAGAGGTGGCATGATTTTCTATTAATAAAGCTCATCTAATAATTAACTCTTTGGCTTTAACAACTACTGCCAAGCTAATATTAAATAAAAAAAATAATTTATTCTTCTTGCAAATCCAATCAATATGAGCATTTTTCTCAACAACCTTGCGTAGAGAAGAGAGATACAACTTATACGTAGAGCTATAAAGAACTAGCTCCACTTTCATTGCAGTTCCTTTACTTTCCATGTGAGCAAATACCACAACTGTGTTTAGTTCACGCTGTCTTCGGTTTCTCCTCTCCCATGGTATAGTCTTCCAATAGTGATAATGAAAATACTTCTGTAGTCACAACACTCCTCTGCTGATATCATGATGGTTCCATCCCTGAACTCTTATGCAAGGCACAGCCTCCCATTTCTCTTCCCTCTCAGTCTTCTGTCTGATAAGTTCAGTCATCTGGCTGCGTGAAAGCAGTATGTTGCATTTACGATGTTGTGTGCTAATAATCGGCTTTTTGAGCAGAAAATACATTATGCATTGCTCTTTCTAGAGGCAAAAGATAACTTCCTTGTGGTGTTAGAGATCTGGTCAATTCTTTGAAGGACCCTAAAAAATCTTACTTAGCTGTATATTGTCTAAAAGTTTATGCCTTTCTCTCGTAGCCTGAGAATTCTCTCGAGACAATTTTAACTCTACAAATTTATTCTTTTGGGTTTTTTTAAATTGCCTTTGTCTTTATGGGACAATGTTGGATCATATGCAAAGATTTGTATTAGTAAGGGTGACATGAAAAATGAAGAGGTTGTGTTAACACCTCTCTCGCAAAAAAGTATGTGCAATCCTGAATCTCAATTCTACGTTATTAAAAAGTTGACTGAAAATACATTTAAAAATAATCTTATAGTTTTTAATAGTAGCTATGAATGTTGAAAAATATATGGCATACAGGTATAATAGATCTAATTCAAAATGTGCTAAAAGTGGCAGGAAATTACCTTCTGATTTTGATGGCCACTGCATAAAGCCCTATTTTCTTTTTTATGTTACTTGCATTTTGCTATTTGTTTCTAGTTGTCAGTTGTACTATTCTGTCTGCTAATGAGAGGCTGAACTCCAGCAGGATGTTTTGGCCAGCTGGGCAGTTCTGGTTCCCATACCAGTGCTCTTTTCTCCCCTGCTCAAGATCTCCTTCCAACCTCCAGGGCTTTCTTCCTTTCAGCCCTATAGACTACACTGGCCTTTTGAGCTCCTTACATCTGCCACTGCCACAGACTACTTCTTATCTCACCAAGTCAGGAGCAGATGCCATTAGAAATCTGACATATTTTCCCTTTTTGGCAAACCCCACTGTACTCTGAGATGCCAAAGTTGTGCACTGCTGTGACACTGGACTTTTGGTCATAGTTGCCTATTTTGACCTATTTCTGTGCAGAAAAAGGCTTCCTGCTCCAGGAAAGTTCTTTAGATTATGATTTTTTTTTCCATCCTGAAATGGGACAGGGAATTGATATTTAAAGTTTTTATAAATGCCCTCCGAACTAGAAAAATTGATCAAGATAGTTTAAAAATTTTCAGGTTTGGAATATTTATTCTTTAACTTTTCTTAATATAACTTTATGTCATTCTCAGAAGGAAGATGTTGCAAATTGATGAAGAAACTTTTCCTTTAAAAAGTTAGAATAGAATGCTTTAGAATTTTTTTCTTTATTTTTTCCTCTTAAATTTTTTCATTTATTAGGACACTCACTTAAATGAAGTCTTTCTCTCAAGGTGAATTGTGTTTTGGTAAGTTTGCAGTTTCTGTTAAAAAAGTTCAATGGAGAATTTCCTACCTGCTTTACCTGCACCACCAATGATTCTTCATAGATATTCAGCAGGAAGGAATGTACAAATGCTGAAGTGTAATCAGAAACGAGTAAAATGTTTAGAATAAAATTCAAAAGAGAAAAAATATCATCATACTTGAAATGATGTACAAACAAAACTGTTAAAAATAAGCTGTAGAGAATCCTAGGCATGCAAATAACTAAGATGGCAAAACCCATCTATGCCATATTTTCCAGAACTGTAAGCCTGAAATGTAGAGCATGATTCAGAAATTATATCTGAGAGTCAGGCAACAGCTTCCAATGCCTGTAGAAAATAAAGGTTTTAGAACATTTATAAAAACAAAGGATTACAGGATAATAGTAAGTCTTCACTTTGAAGGTCAAGGAAAAAAAATGAAATCCAAAGAATTAGGAAAGTCGAGAAAATGTAAGAAAACCTGAGAGGCAAGCCTTACGGAAAACAGTTCAGGGGTAAAAATGAAATTATGTAGATGCATAATTGTTCCACATGTAGGAGTCAGAAACTAGGAAGATTGTGTTCCTTTACATATTGATTGATCAGGAAGAAAAAGAAAACAATTGACCCTAAAAAACAGAAGGAATTTAAAATAATCTTTTGAATACAGAAGAAGATGGTGTTGTTTCATTTAGTTCTATGCCATTTATTAGTAAGAGCTGCGATCCTAATCAATCTCAGCTGTGATAAATTTCTGTTAGAAAATCTAAAACCATAAAGAAATAACAAAGGGAAAAAGGTGTTACAGGAAACTTAAGATAACTAATTTGCAGGAGAGTAATAAGTCATCTCTCTGATTTTGTAGTATCTTTTGTAAAGCACAATGAATATGCCTATTTTAATGTTACTTTTCCATGTGCAGCTGGTGAAAGCAGAGTCAACAACAAGAAAACTGAAAATTACTAAATGGTTTTCTGTGAGTATTTTATATCTGAAATCTATATGTATCTTTTTCTGTTGTGTCTATAAGGTTAGTCTAAAATTATTAAATTGCATCTTGTAACTAGTTCCTCTATTGCTATGAGAATTTTTCTGCATTATTTGTTCTTTCTGCTTTTCATTTTTCCTCTTCTACCTAAGTATTACAGGTTTGTCTGTTGTTGTTGTTTCTAATTAAGTCCTTTCTGATCCTAATATATATTTAAATGCACAAAAGTATTTAAAAACTGCATTGCAGATCTCATGATCTTCATATATTCTCTTCAAATGGAGAAACCTTGTCTTTTCTTTTGTGATTTTACTTGGAGAGAATAGATTGTCTGAAGGAGAATCTATTGAATCACTGTTTTGGGATCTCTGCCAATTCAGTCTGCAAAGATACAGCTGTGCTTCCCCAGAGGGGTGGTCAACATTTACGTATGTGAAAATTTCTAACATTTTGAAAAAGCTTTCCTTTCTGACTGCAATGAAAATGGAAACCTAAAATGTGGAACAAAAAACCCATGAAAACTACAACCAAAACAGCTAAAACATAACTTAAAACTTTGATTTCAGGTGCAAAGAAAGTCTTTATGTAAGACATTCTTTCCCCCAAAAAAAACGTTTTGAAACTCTATGTGCTTTCTTTAACTAAAAAACTCTCTGGAGAACTGAACCCATAAAGTGTCATAAAGACAGGTCTGAAAGAAACACTTTGAGTCACGTCATACCTTGGAGCACCCAGACGCACAATAGAGGTGAAGTGTCTAACCCTCAAACAGCGGAGACATCAACAGCCACATCTCCCAGGGCAAGCTGCCAGCTCCCCTACCCCAGGCTCTGTCTCAAATCAGTCTTGTCTTTTAGTAGAATTTCTCCAAAATGCTTTTTTTTTTGCTTTACCAAGACTAGATTTTCCACCAAAAAGATGGTGCAGTTTTTTGTTTGTTCATTTGCTTTGTTTCTTTGACCCATTCTATTTCTAAGGATATTTCTCCAGGAGACAAGTACTGAGAGGCAGGGACTTGCCTGGGTCAACAGGCTCTGTTCTATTTTGAAAGTCATTCAGATCAACATTATGCCTCATGTGTAAGTAAGCAAATTAATGATAATAACTCCCTAAGTCATTAGCACAAACTCAGACACAATGTTGCCTAAGACAAGAACTGTTTATTCATTGAAACAAGTCTTTCACCACATAAAAGGAGAGTCTACTCATGATGGAAGTAATTTAAGGAGAAAAGAGTATTGTGATGATTACTGCAATAAATCCAACCCATCGCGCTCAAATAAAGCTATAGAATTACTGTGATACGCTACGTTTCCTGCTTGATTAGTTCTAGCTATGAAGAAGTGGTGGCCTTACAGTTATCCTCTCATTATCAGAATGTGACAGAAAAGTCCGTAGTACTAAAAATAACTAATATTAAATGTTTCATGCTATCTTTATTTTCAAAGACTTCTGGATGCTTAGAACCAGTAGAGATTATTCTTGAAGTCAGCCCAGTCTAAAAATTTTAATATTGGCAGTGGGAAAAAATCACCCAGCTCTTCTGCAATATGAAGAAATATGAAGTACCAATTTTCTGAAAATCCATTACATATCTCGATCAATAGATGAACAAAACTTTAGGCAGGTAGAAGGATATATAGCATAGTCATCTACCCTTAGGGATGCTACTTACAGATGCAAGCATTCTGAGTGCTTATACCCCCTTCCTTACTTTCTTAACATTTTTCTCTGGTAGTTTGTACAAACGAAACACATGAACAATCCTACGATCAGCCAGTAAAGGTTTATTCCCCTTTCCATATGAATATTTAGTAAATCAGATGACAAAACACTATTAATCCTCACGTTTCATATCTCTGAATGACTCTTGCATTCTTCTCTGTGAAGAGAAGACTGCTGGAGCAATATTGGTTGCTTCTAATATTGAACATCCACAAACCTCTGTAGCCTACTAGTTAGCTGACCCACCAGGACGTAGGAGGAATCTGAATTTCCTCAGGCAGAATAAAAACTTTGATCTCCTGCATTCTAAATGGATGCTCTGACCATCACACTAAACTATAAAAAGATTGTATTGGAGAATCTGTGTGAAAGCCTGTTTGTGGATCGGTCCAAGGGCATTTTGCTCAAGGAACTGAAGTAAAGGACTATCTTGCTAACAAGGTTTTACTGTAGCAAGTATAAGAAGAACAAGAGGGGCATTCAGGACTTCAAAAATACCATTGCTAACACCTTAGACACACATTACACAGGGATGCATCAGAAAGAAGACAGTCAGTTAGTCCCAAAGCATTTTTAGATGTTCAGCAAGTTCTCTCACAAGTAGAAACTTGCCAAAGACAGAATCTTGGGGCAATTGAGGACTATTTCTAAGTCAAGTGACTTAAAATATTTTAACTTTCTCTTCAAATAAATGTATAAAACCTCCAGCCCTGCTGCACAGTAGAAAGGAGGCAGAGGCAACAACCAGCCATGAAAGACTGCTGAACTGTGGAAATTCATGCTACCTACAGTGGCCGGATGGCTGTGCATAAGGGGCAAACAATAAAAAGCAGGGTTCCTAGTCAAGAAACAATCAAGTGTTGACTATAAACTAATTGAACTAAATACCATGACATTTTTTTAAATGCCTCCATACCATTCTGTACCACAGGTCTGCTCAGGAAAGCTGGCTTAAGAACAATGCAACCAATCTGCCATTCACTGTCTGCTTCAGGGTGAACTGAAGAACCTTTTGACCGCAATGACTAGATTTGTATGAACTGGGAAAGAGCCTTAGACGCTTTGCTCCTAAGTGGCCCCTAAATGGATGAGTTGGGATGAGATGAATCCTATTCATAGGAAAGATAAAAACAGTGACCTTCAGAAGGGGAATATTCAGTATTTTTAATGTATCAGGTAAGTGTATAAAGGTAAGTGTAGCCCAAGATCTTATGAAAGCTAATTTACTATAGAATGGATTTAGTTGTGAAATATTAATTACTGGAATAATTGAAATTATTCCTCTAAACTGAAATGAATAAATAACACCTGCATAAAACAAACATATAATCTTATTCTTATTTAGTGTTTGTCTGAGTTCCCTGGCATACCAGCGTCAGAAGCCCCATTACAAAGCCTTTGGGTTCAAATAAGTTGTGCATCTGCAGCAGAAAATACAGATAACATTTTTACTCATGTCTTTAGATGGTCTTCTCTCCCAGCATTCTTTCTTCGACTTTACCTGAGTGATAGTCCCTTTGCTGATATGAAGTACTCCAATAGAGGTGTCAAAGTAATTTTAAAATTAACAATATTCCTTTAAGAGCCACCCATGCTTCTAAATTTTTTCCTTTATCGATTTCATTATGTGGATCTACCAGAAAACTTAACAAAACTTCATTCTCATTAGCAAAAGAAAAGACACGTACGACAGTACATGTGGTGCTAAATCTTAAAGTGCTGGAGCATCAACAAAAGAGTAAATCCATACCAATGCATCAGAGATTTCACTTAAGTAGCCCTGTCTCAAATTGAAAACCTAGTGACAAGATACCATTCATGCAATGTGCAATCTGAATATGGTAGAATTTCAAATATAAGTTTCTTTCTTTAGTTTCTGAAGAAACTAAAGAAACTAAAGAAACTAAACCCATCCCATATTCTAGGTACACAAGTGGTATTTTGTATGTAGGATTGCTGCAGGCACAACTCTGCACCATCAATACTTCTTGCAAAAAGTCTGAAGTTTTTAGAATACAGAAACTACCCTTCATCTGCACTATTCTCTGCTCTTCATGAGTGTGTGATTTGTTGACAATGTTCCTCAGAGAAAGTAACTTTATTTACAATTTTTTTTTTTAATTTCTGTGCTGAGTGGCTTTCAGCATCAGATTTCATTAAACTGTGAAGTTGGAAGAACATTTTGTTTTCTTCTCTTGGCTCTTTAGTCTCTTAAACTGTTTATATCACTGTAGCATAGAAATGCTGAAATAGAAAATATAACTACCTTTATCAGCATTTTAAAAGCCAAAACTCATTATGGTTAGCTTAGGCTTTTGTGCATCATTCTTCACTCTTATATCTTTTGCTCCAGTTTTTGTGAGTCTTTAAGAGATTCTCCTATTTTCTACTTAAGATTCTCTTTGAGAGATTTCATGTTTATAGTTTCAAGGTTTGGCTTTGAGGACTTGCAGATTTTCCCCATCGCCACAGCATTACCTCCAGTTCCTACTGCCTTCCCCACAAATACCTTGTTCTAGTTTTCCATGTATGAATTCACCTAACATGGCCAAACCAGAGCTATTTTATTTTCCAAGTTTTGCATTTTTCTCCTTTATGATAACCAGCACAATACCTTGTCATGCAAACCTTGTTAGCTAGGATTTGGTTTCGCTTGATACAACCATAGTCCTCATTTCTGGGCACCAAGACTGCTATGTTAACCTTTGTTGTATTATACAAACAATTTCTAAGCAAACTGACTTTCACAGGGATCAGTAAGAAATGCCTCAAACTTTGACTGCCTCGCACAACCTTTCCTTTTCAACATCATATTTTAGTATTATTATATGAACGAGTGTTTCCACATCACTCAGTCTTGTCCAAACAGTTTTGTACCAAATTCATACAACCTCCTACATGTATAATTAACCATAGAATATCTATATCAAAAAAGATGCAACTACAGTTATGCCCAAATACTTTATTCTTTCTCAATACCACATCATTTGCCAACACCACATCATTTCCCAAATGATTTCTTATAATTTTTTTCTTTAAAAACTAGTCTTCTATTACTGTCATGGCTTTGACTGGCTCAGAACTGAATGGACAAAAATATGGTGTGAAATAGTTTAGCCTGTGAAATAAGGAATATGAATGTCAGTCACAATGTACTTTTACTATCTGAGCTCCCTGAATATTGATATAACATTGTCTTCCTAACAGGAAGAGGTTTGTGTAGTACAGAGATCATAGAATCATAGAATCATAGAATCATAGAATGGTAGGGGTTGGAAGGGACCTCTGGAGATCATCTAGTCCGACCCCCCATATCAGATCTTACATAACAGTTTAGAAGTCCCCAATAAGTGACTTCTCTCTTAATCACGGAAAAAATCATAAAACTATAATTACAAAAAATAAACAATAAATTTTGATAGACAAGATCAATGAATGTGTAAAGTACAGAACTTTGGTTTCTGGTCCCATGTGAACAAATTTTTTCAGTTCTATAGATCTCACTATGAATGTGTTTAAAGAAAAAGATTTATTTTTTTTAAAAAAAGACATAATTTGTTATCAGTTTACAATCAATTACCACATAGTCTTAATATCTATATTAATTAGTAATAAAAATTGAATCACTAATAGACATTTAATTCCATTGTAACTGCTTGATACATATTTGTGTGACTGGTATCCTCCTTTGTTCATAAATATATTTGTATGTTACTGATGAATTGTATTAATGTTAAACGTAAATTGAGGGAGTAGTTCATAATTGCCTCAGGTATGGCTTGCTAGAAAACATGCAAGTTACCCTAGTCTTTTTACAAAAGCTGAATGTATTAATAACATGTCATTGAATTAGATTTTTAACAAGCTGTAAATGGAGTTGCTATGGAGAAATACTATGCTATGATGGTATTGAGAAATGTGTACAATATCATAACTGCCTGCAACAGTCCCTTGTAGAGACCACTTCTGTACGTTCAGACCAACTTATAAATTCTGATAAATAGCAGGTCACAGGGTCTTACTGATCACTGAGTTTGTAGTCTCACACACAAACCAGTAATCATTGCTTCCCAAAAAAGAACCAGTGAAAGTCCTAACATTTCTTTTTTCTGGAGGACTGTGTTTTAACAGAGTGTCAAATCAGGAGGACATATGGTAGTAGACATAAAGAACTGGAGACTGTAGAAACACTTTTATTATGTATTGCCACATGCTGATGTGCCTAGGAATGTCCTCTGTCCACCTCTGCTCTTCTGAGCAAGGGGCTACAGATTCAAAAACCGTCTTATCTTGTCAGGCTTTACAAGAGTGCTTTTGCACTATGTGTGTCAAGTAAATCATACATTTTTCAACCCCACCAATATAAATATCCCCTGTAGCAAGCATATAACTTTAATGTGTGAAGGAATAGGTAAGATGAGTTTAGCAAGTAGAACAGAACTGAACCAGAAGTCAAGAGGACAAGACAAGAGAGAAGGAGAGATTGAGATAATCATTTCATGTACATCCAAATCCAGAACTGTTTCTCAGCCACCTGCTCCTTGGAGAGAAACAAGCAGTGGTTTACACCTGCTACAGGAAATGCTTTCCACAAAGTCAGCACAATAGGGGCAATTTTAGCTCCCATGTTGGTTTTGGGTTGGTTTTTTTTTTTTTTTTTTGCAGATTAGCAGGGAATATTCTTCAGTTCCTTTATTTCCCAAGGCACATGTGTAAATTAATCCAGGATGCGGGCACACACAACTTTGCTTGGATTTGCTACTTCAATGCAGACAGCACAACATGGATTAGTCAGTCTTACCCTCACTTGATCTGCCCCACTCAGCAGAGAAGTCTTATAGTAAAACTAAGAAATGATTCCTCAGAAGCAAAAAATAACGGTAGAATATTTGTTAGAATACTGAAAATAAAAAGCCACATGGAAATCTAGTAACAATATTTTAATTGCAACTTTACAAGCACATATTCTTTGAGTTGCTAAATTTCTTCTCTCCTAACATTTAAGGTATAGACTGGAAAGCAGAGCTGGGGTTTGGTGTCTGGGGTAATTCCTCATGTTTCCAGATATTCTCTTAAGTTCTGAATAAGCTTCCTATCTCCCTCACTTGCATACTTTTGGAGTTTTGTTGGGGATAGAGACGTAATCCCTTGATTATTAAAAAATCCCCTTGATGATCAAACATGGAGAAATGAGTCACACTCAATAGTTTGATCAACTATTGCACAGAACAATATAATGTTTTATAAATAATTTTAATCTTTGTTCTGAGTTAAACATTATTTGCAGACCAGACATGATCTTTAAGCTTCCCAAAGCTGCATTTTTAGCACAGGGACTACCTATTCATATAAAAAATCACAGGTTTCAGTAAGAGAAAATATTCAGATTTGTCTAAGGTCAATCTTTTTCAGAGATAGTATGCAAACAATATAAAGCTTACCCATCAGAAAATACAACAATATATTTAAGTTACCGGGATTCATTTTCCAGCAGCAAGCATATTAAATCGTACTTGGAAATGCTACAGCTAAAGATCTATCATCCTCCTCAACTGGTCACCCCCCTGATATTAACAAAGTACACTTGAGGGATTAAGATGAAAAGTATACTCACTCAAGTGTTTGGAGAGTTAACACTAAAAATGAAGCAACTGGAACTTTCCCATATATTGAATTGTCCTGAAGTTCCGTTGCAAACACAGTTCTAGGTCTAGTCAAGGTTTAGTGCTTTCCATTTGTATATTGCCTCACAAAACGTAGTCTTTTTCTCTTAAAAAGAACTCCTATGAACTGAGATAAACAGTAATGAAAAACCTCCTAAGCCCTGAAAATGAAGTACCAGCTGCAGTGAAAGTAAGTACTGAAAGAAAATTCATGTTGTTAGCAAAATTAAGCTTGGTACATGTAGGGTTTTTTTGTTTGTCTTTTTGGTTTTGTTTGGTTGGGTTTTTTTCCTCAAGACATTTCTTCTTTTAGAGCAAATGGAAACAGTTCTGTTTCGAGGTCATGATATTATACATAGGATAGGATTTTAGTAGCAGCATGATCACAAACTGGAGCAGTACAGAAGATTTGAGACTTTGGGGATTTTGTTTTCAGTTTTTTAAAGTTTGCTCTGTTTTTCACATCCTTGGTAACATTTCTTCACCTCAACTTTAGTAAATCTTTAAAAAGGATCAAGTTAAGACAAGAAACTAATACTTCAACATAATTTGAAATATGTAAGACCATCCCAAAATATCTGATCTTTTCACCTACTGTTGTTCTGTTTTCATATTTATGTACCTATATATAATTTAGGTACCTTTATTTCACCATTTAGGTACCTGTTTATAATTAAATCACATAGATTTGTATGTAACCAAATACGCACACTTAAATGTTAACATTTCTGTCTGTGTATTGACAATATTTCATACACACAATTTAGATGCTGTCACATCTTTTCTTATAATGTGATCTTATTAGCATCATAAGTCTACCAACTATTTTTCATGAAATTGATTTTTTAATAATCCAGCATGTAGTACCTTACATGTTTTTCTTTTCTGAATAGTATGACCTTTTATGAACAGTACAAACAATTAATATTTCCTATGGCTTTCCACAGCTACAGCAACATCAAGGTAGACTTCAGTTAATTTAGTCTCCCTCTCAGTGACTTTCATAACCCACTGTAAGAAAAGTGTAGCTGTACTGCTACCAGTGCCCAAGACTGGTTACAGAAGGCTCTGACTACAACACACTGAAGGCAGCTACATTGTAGCTACATTCTGAACCTTAAGGAAATGTTCTGACTGAATAATATTCCAAAGAAGTCATACATCATATAAGTTTATTAATTTTTATTGATTTCAGTGATTAACATATATAAAATGACCAAACCAAATAAATAAACATAATTTAAGTAGTTACAAATAGAAAAATAATTTAAAATGTGGCAATCATTATGCTTAACTGTTTGAAGTTTGGTTAACGGTTTGGAACAAGAGATTTATTAAAGAATTACTTACGGTATGAAAAGTATTAAATGCAAATTGAAAGAGTTATTTTACTGTGAACAACTGGTAATGAAATACAGTCATCTTATTTCAAGAAATTAGATATATATGTTCAATAAAGGAGTATAGAGGTGAATAAAAAAATAACAGTTAATTGTAAAATATTAAAAGCATCAAGATTATTCATATGAGATCCTGGCAATGTCACTGGATCAATTATCTTGACATTTGACAAAACCCAAATACATGAGATACTGCACATCTGAGAAGAAACTCATAGGCACTGGAAAAAGCAAAGCAGTAACTGAATTATTTCAGTCCCAGGGAGTTTGTAACTGTTTTCTCAGTAGTAGAAAAGAAGACCCCCCAAAAACATTTCAGCCAAGTTTCAGAGACAAATTTTGAAAATTTTCTGTCTGCTGCAGTGACAAAGTGAAAAGACAATTGAACTTGCTCAAGTTACAGGAAGTACAAGTATAGTCCAGTTAATGAGATCATCATCAGATGCTCTGTTGCTACTATGCAGTCTATTCATTAGGAACTTCAGCAGAAAATTGGATTTCAGGACCACAGTTCAGCAATACTCTAGAACAATGGTCTAGCAAGCTATTGTCCTTCTCAGTATCTAGTCTACAGGGCTGTTCACATATTCTGTGTTTTTGCTATCTAAATGAATGTTGTAGTGTTCTGAGTTACAGTCAATGGAGAGAATAAAACACTTCTAAGGTGTCATTTATTTAATTTTAAAGAGATATTGGAAAAGACTCTATAATACATTCTCTACAGAAATGCCCAGATTGATTACCTCAGATGTAGATATCTGAGCTCTAGATGTTTATTTAAATTAATTTTAGTTATTGCATTTTTAAAGCTTTCCATTTCCAACTCTGTCTCATGAAGTGCCACTTCACAAATTGTTTTTTTTAAAAAAAATCATATTGCATTCCTAAAAGTATTTCACTCACCTTTTTTTTTTTTCTTTTCTGAGTCTGCATGCCACACGTGCCAGATTATTACATTGCTAAATGTGTAGGATCATCCTTGGTTCTCCAGGCCCAAAAAAAGAGGAGCTCGCATTCTCACTGCTTAGGAATAATTCCCTCTGATGCAGCATAGTGAGAGCCACGTGCACAGCACTCTGTCCTGTATCATCTCATGAATGCCTGCCTGGTGTGTTTACATGCTACCATGCTTATGTGCTCCCTTCCTCCTTTCAATTTAGTAGTAGAGGTGTAAAGATATTAGTAATAGAGACATTGGTGTCTACAGATAGAAATACAAGATATTTACCTTGTGACTACTTTGGTTCAGAACAAGTGCTGACTCATTCAGATGTATATTTTCCTTCAGAGTACATTTCAGTCATCTCCGTCTGTGAAAGAAATGTCCACAAGGACTCTCTTATTACCTTTACCTACCACTATCCACTGCTCTTTCTAGCCTCATTTTGAGCTGATGTCTGAAAGATATAAATGTCTTCTTCACGACACCATCCTTCTCCTATTCAAAAATTGTGTTTGCTTACATCTGAGAAAAGTTATTTCCGGGACTATGACATTTATCTCTAAACAGAAAAATATTCAAATAGTTTAAAATGCTTATATACTTTGATCCTTCAGAGTTCACAACATACATATCCCTGTGACTAATCATACCCCTGCCAATGTAAGGTCTCAGATTGTACCTGTGCAGAGTAACTATTTTAAAATTATACTCGAAGTTTTATGCAACATTCTGCTCTCTTTAATTCATCTGGAGACATTTGTGTATAATTCTAAGCATTCAGTGTTTAGGAATGAATCATAGCTCCAAATGTTCTCATTCAACTCAGAAAATTCAAAATACTTGTTCTAGACATGGACTTGAGAGCAATATTAGACAAGATTTTGATATTAGATGTCTCTATAGCATCCTAGAAGAACATGGCAATATTTGCTTTATTTCCTCAGTGTCATCACATGCCTATTACAAGGAGATCTGATTTTCTTCATTAGGTGAAGCAAATAGCTGAGTGTCTGAATCACAATCTTAGTGACTAATAACTTAAAACCAGCCCACAGGATCTGATACAACATACTGCAAAATTCAGAGCCTGAAGCCCTACCTAATTATTATTAAAGTTTGACTCACTCACTGAAAACAGTGTGCATAATGACACGAGCATTTCACCTAAAGCTATACTTTTTACAATCAGAGCCTAGTATCTGCATCATTAAAGATATTCTTTCTTATACCAGTTTTATCTAAAACCCCCCTCATTATTCTAAATTTTGTCTTCTCCCATTCTAAAAAAGTTTTGCCTGCTAAACTCAGATGGTCTGTTCCTACTTACCTTTCGTAAATAACTGGGCACATTCTGTCTTATAGGTAGTTTACATACCTGGAAGTGATTTAACTTAGAAATGCAGTGTAATTGTGAATGTCTCATTCAGATTATTGCCCACCTTTTTTTTTTTCAGACAAATGTTTTATGTAGCAGAGTACAAATGTATAAATGGAAAACCCAGCACTTGTACATCTTTGTCTTTGATTTCTATTTTGGCATACTAATCTTTGTAGTTGGAAAAAAAAAAAAAAAAAGAAAGAAATAGCACATCTAGAAATATGTGTCTGGCTTCTGAAACTGTGTTCTCTGACTGTCAATTTTCTGCTTTATAAGGCTTGTAATGCTCTTTCTCAAAAGGGTGCTCATGTCAGTCTAGGTTGACCTCTTTTTTCATTTGTCAATAACTTGCCAATGGCTTAGTGTGCACCTGCTAAATGAGTTTCCTTTCAGAGAAGTTTGAACAGGAGTGACGTTGCCAGATTGCTATTTAACTTAAAAGCTGTCTCTGACTGAGGCCAAAAACAACTGGCAAAACAAAGAGAGGAATTGTCCACACTGAATACACAAGCAGATGCAGGACAAGCACAACAAGAGCTCTTTCCAAAAGGAAAACAGACAGGTCAGATATGAGAAAAACAGGGGCTAGAACAATCAGTGGGATATAACAATGGGACCTATTATGACAGCTCTACCCAAAGTGGCAGTTTCTACCTCCTGTCCTGTCTGACTATTGTTTTATCTCCACTTCTACCTAAATTATAGCTTACTGGATTTTGATATTTGATACACATTTTTCTTCACCAGTTAGTTGGTGGCTATAAGATGTTAGAGCAAATATGACTATAAACCTGGGTTGTTAGAGCTCTTGAAACGTACCAAAGTCTGTGGTATTGGCAAGATGAGACTCATGGCAACCTACTACAGTTAGACCTGATTATTCCCCAAGTCAGTTAACAGTCCTCTTTCAGTGAGGGACACCCACAGAGCTCTAGTAGCCTCTGCTCTCAGGGTCTTGCCAGTTCTTCTGTATCCATAAGGTGGACGAGGTGTGAATACTTGATGTACTTTTTAAGATTGTATTTTAGCTGAGAATGAGGAAGTATTATAAAACATAAAATTCCAGTTTATTCAAGTATCTTACGAGTATTGAGGAACCTAACCTCCAAACTAGTAATGGGGTATTATTTTTATTTCAAAGACTTGTACGTTCTCTCCCTCCATTTTCTGATCTTTTTGTGACTTAAAAGGCCTAAAATCTTAAATTAACACTAAGACAAGATTTCTTACTTCAAGTTCTAGCATCACAGTCATGCCTTTCTTTAGCTGTTGGTAGCTGCTGTAAAGTTACACATTTTTCAAGATTCCAAAACATGCTACAAAATTTCCATATAAATAACCTCTGGGTTATAAGTAAAAACAATTATCAGGAGCAGGACAAGTTATATGTTCAGTTGATAGTATAAAGCAATGTTTAATTGGTTGCTCTAGTAACAATTCTTCCTCAAGATCCATTGGCTCGCTTCTTGTTCTACAAAAACCTCCTCAGGTCTCATTTTATACATATTGTAAAAGATAGAGATATAATCATGAAAACTTTATATCTTCCATAGATGGCAGCTTATTTAGCTTTGCAACAATATAACCAGAGGCTTCTTCCTTTCCCAGAGTAGTTCATTACTGGAAGGAACAAAATTATCACAGCCACCAATACACTTGGCTTTGGTGTGGGAGGGGGGAAATTCATTTAGGTTATTTTCATTGACATAGAAAAATGATTGGAAGATAAACTAAGAAAACTGAACAGCTATAATTTTTTCCTGGTTATTTTCTTTTAATTTCTGTCAAACATTTTCAAGATAATAAAAATCAGTTTTATGAAGAAAATAAAATTAATTATTTCAAAGTAAGTAACAAGTATGCTAATGCCTTTGTTATTTATATAAAAAGAAAATTTAAATTAGTAATCATACCGTGGCATATCAGTAGGAATTTACAATTTTATGTCTTATGTAATGTTGTCACAGATTAGTTGAGAAATAGTGAAAACATAAACAGTTATATAACTTAAAATAAAACAAACCTAACTTTTACTCAATTCCGAATCTTCCAGAACAGAAGATATTTCTTAATGTTTAAAATATCTCAAAGCAATTACTTCAAATGTTATCTTACCAAATGAGAACTGCTGAATTTTTCTTGCAGAATTCTGAGTTTTGACTAGCTTTGAATTTGGTTCTCCAAGTTGAATCAATAAGCATGGCAGCAATCCCCAAAAGCTGTTGGAAAGTGAAATAATTCAAATTACATGCAGAACGACTCATCACATTGTGTCATTTCTTGCATTGTGGTTACATCAGTCTCATACCATACTGGAGAAAGGAGCGGAATAGCAGTGGCTGTGAAGAGAGAGAATTAAAGGCATGAGTTATCTAGCCATTAAAAACATGCAGTTCTCCTAACTTCCCTAAAGTCTTTCCTAAAGATTTTCCTTTAAAAAGTCTTTGATCTTATTTCCTTCCCTAAAAGGCTTAGAAAGTGGGAAAACTCTTATAAGAATAGAAAATGAAATAGTAGCACTTAATTTGTATTTGGTGCTGAAAATCTCCAAAGTGCCCTACAAACTCTGGCTAACCGTCACAAGATCATTTTTGAAGGAGAGATGAATGTTTCTATGCTAGTAAAACAGTTAAAAAACCACCTCCCTGAAGTTAAATGTCTTGACTTAAGGTGAAAGAAAAATATAGTAAGAAGCCCTGGTTTGAGGTAAAACAGGACCAACTGTGTTCAGTAACTTTTCTTTTTAGCTAGGCCTCTTCTAACTGCTGAAATTAACAGCATGTTGTACAGAAAACTTTGTGCTTTCAGAGACATGAGACCAATGTATATAGTTGATGCCAAGGAATAGTATACAGAGAGGCTCTTGCTTATACTCATTGCCCTAACAAGGCCAGCCAACTCTGTTATTTGCCTCATTGGAGTGTCGGAAGCAGAAAAGAGTAAGAGGTATCACACCTGCAGGGAGGAACGGACAGGACAGGTGACTCAAAAACTGACCAAGGGGGTATTCCATCCCACCTGCCTCATGCTCAGTACAAAAGCTGATGAATCAAAGGGTCAGGCTCTCTTTTCTTCAAGCTGGCCTCCAAGGAGGACTCTCTCTGTTCGTCTGACTTTGATCCCAATCCTGAATCCAGATCCAGAATCCAGTTTCCGTCTGTCACTGAGTCCAGTCTGGGACTTCCCCAGTGCCTGCTGGTGACGTAACTGTCATCCTGGGAGCTTGATCTGGTTTTGTGTATATTTCACTATTTCCTTTTTATTATTTTATTATTAATATTTCATTGAAGTAGTTTAGTTCCTTCTAAACTCTGAAGTGTCTCTTTTGCTCTCTCTCCTGCCTCCCTTTGAAGCAGAATAGGAGAGAGCAAGCATCTGTCATTCCACCTGATTGGGCCAATCCTGCCGAAACCACAACATAAGAAAATTCAGAGGTTAAAGATACATAGATCTTCATCCACCTCCTGTGCTTAATCTTAAGTTCAGGATTGAAAGTATCTTGTAATTAGCAGAAAAAGAGAAAACTAGTTATATTGTTGATAAATTGTATTGTCAGAGAAACTTACAATTATACAGTTTGAAAACTTCCCGACTATAAATTTATAAGAAATATCTTTCTAATTATTTATGTATTTTAATTTGGGAATGGTAAGCTCCAACTCCTATCCATGCAGATCAGCTAACAGCTAGAAAGTTCATGTGTCTGGTTAATATGTTACCTCCTTTTCCTCCAGAGAATGCCAGGGAGTTACTGCATGCAAGCCCCGAGGTTAGGCAACTGGCTGTTGGGTACAGTTCAAAGAATCTGTAAAGTTGTTCTAAAACTTTATGGGTGTCACCTCCACTTATCTACATCCACTGCCTATGCTGGTTGTCAAAAGAATTGGGTGTCAGACTGCCCTTTGTTAAAGGAAATTGTTTCATCCTGACAAAGGGAGGAGGTCTCTTTAACACTGAGATACTCTGCCACCCATGTGGCATGACTGCTTGCCACAGAAATGAAAGGGAGACAAAGAAGACCTTGCACAACAAAAAAGGACCTTCAGCTAGACCTTTTAGGAAGCTCTATTGCTCCACAGGAGATTCCACGGAGACAATCTCTCACCTTTCCCTACAACAGAGACATCTCCTCCTGCAGCTGCCGTAGATAAAGGCTACAAGAGAAAAAGGAAGGGAGGGGGAGAAAAGAAAGATATTTTAAAGAATTAAGATATGTCTTCATGGAATGGAAATCTTAGACTTTCTCTTTGTTTGTCAACTTCACAACTGAAGACTCAGAAAGGTGACAACTGTACATTTTATGTCTATGGGATATCTCATCTGTGAAGGGTGATTATTACTGCTTTTTGTGAGCTTTTGAGTTACTAAAGTCTTTCTCTGAAGTGAAAGAGAAATAATCATCACCTTTCACTGAAGAGATTTTATTTGTTCTGCAAGAAACTGTGTCTTCATAAAAGCCCACATTTTAAGACTGAATTAGTAAGCACATCAGCTTCAGTCAGTCAGCTTTTATTTCTGCTTGCCAGCATTAAGGAGGAATTGCTAGCCTTTACTTCTCCCACGGAAGGAGGCCAAGCTCTTTGGCAGAAGGAGATGTCCTATGGAACATGAGGAACGTACATGTCACAGGGAATAGCAACCCACAAGCTCTGTGGAGCTCAAACTTTTCCATTAGCTGAAAGTATTTAAAACTTTGAATGCTTCTTCAGATTAAAAATAGCAGCAATTTTTTGAGAATTTTTCAAATACATTGGCCCTTCCCCCATGTCTTGGAGACACAAGTTTCCATTTAAAATTTGTATATTAAAGTTATATGATTCCTGTAATGCTCCTGACAACTGTTTTTTATGAAACACATATAATTTTCAAGACTACGCATACATTTTGATAACTGACCTGTGAAAAAACAGTGAGTAGTTATAATTTAACTTCTTGACATCCACTCCAGTGCACACTAATTTTCTAGTCTACATTTCTAAGGAATGCTATATGCGTTGTTAAAGGTGCCTGGATTGCATAAGCATATGAAGTTCTGCGCAGTATTATTTTTTATTTCTGAAGTACTACCAGCACTGAATGTTGTATTAATACGTTAACACAGACTATTGTATTGTCCCTGAATCAAAAGAGACTGCACTTATATGTTTCTAATTTGAAAATGGATGTAAGCTATAAAATTCAGAGCAGGCTTTCAAGACTCTAATCCCTCAGAGGGATGGTAACACAATGCTTCACAGAATGCAAGTAGTATTTGCTGAATTTAAGGTCTGCCTTCCCCAACACTTAGTTGTAGTGTCTTCACTCTGTAAGTCTTATCTGGATGATGTCACATTTCTATTCTTATTTTAGTTAGCCATTTGCTGTTTGAAACATTTAACAGCTCTAAATGCACTTAGGAGTATGGAGTTATGTTTTTAGGATCTTAAGCTTTTGCCATACTGCCCACTGAAAATGTAGGCACTGATTCATAAGCTTTATAATCTGGGCCTTCTGACAGGGCAAAGTTAGTGATAGGTCCTGGAATCTGCATATTGAAAAACACCATTTTATTGCAAAATTTCCATTTGTAATCATTAAAAATCCATAATAATTCATCATATTCATGGGAAGGCTTCCCCCTCTTGGCACTTAGAAAGCAGTGAAGTGTATTGGACATATTCACACACAACTTCACTGCTACGGAGCTGCTCCTGAGCGCTACCCACTTGAAGTATCCCAGGTTGGATTGCCTTAACACTGCAGGCCCTAAAGTAAGCTCCAGAGACCCCTAGAAGCTTCCTTGCCACACATAACACTATGTGTCTGGTCCCATCAACTACCCCAAAGCCTCTGAATTGTCCAAGAAAAGCCCTGCTGATCATTATTCACTCTGAGCATATTTACCATATAAACCCATTATCGAGCTCCAGGTGAAGGGCCCTTGAATGGCCACCTGTGGTCTGCAAAATGACCCTATTGCAATGAGATTGAGTGAAACTATTTGTAGCTCATCAGCTGGAGGGAGAATGAAAGAAGGAAGACAGAGCAGAAGGAGAGATGGATTTCATAAAGCTGTCACCCTTTCTGATGGTCAGCTGTTGGCTGAATGTGAGCCAGTAGTGTGCCCAGGTGGCCAAGAAGGCCAACAGCATCCTGGCTTGTATCAGAACTAGTGTGGCCAGCAGGACTAAGGAGTGATTGTCCCCCTGTACTCAGCACTGGTGAGGTCGCACCTTGAATACCGTGTTCAGTTTTGGGCTCCTCACTACAAGAAAGACCTTAAGACTCTGGAGCATATCCAGAGAAGGGCAACCAAGCTGGTAAAGGGCCTAGAGCACAAGTCTTAAGCAGATCGGCTAAGGGAACTGGGGGTGTTTAGTCTGGAGAAAAGGAGGCTGAGGGGACACCTTATCACTCCCTACAACTATTTGAAAGGACATTGTAGTGAGGTGGGGGTCAATATCTTTTCCCAAGTTAACAGGTGATAGGAAGAGAGGAAATGGCCTCAAGTTATGCCAGAGGAGGTATAGATTGGATATTAGGAAAAAACTTCTTCACCAAATATGTTATCAAGCATTGCAACAGGCTGCCCAGGGAAGTGGGGGAATCACCATCCCTGGAGGGATTTAAAAGATGGGGAGATGTGGTGTTGAGAGACATGGTTTAGGGGTGGGTTTTGGCAGTGTTAGGTTGATGATTAGACTCAATGACCGTAAAGGTCCCTTCCAACCCAGGAAGGGTTCTATAATGAACTCACTAATTATAGAAAAATGAGGAAAGATACTGATTTTCACCTACCTGAATGCAGCTTGAAAAGACAATGAAAGTAGAGGGTAGGTCCTCATTCATTCATATCAGAAACAGTCATAACAAAAAGCAATCTGAACCTCTCCACTCCATCTATATCTGAAATGTCAAAGTATGCTTCCCATAATGCCAACCATGCTTATTATATATACCATGCTATGATCTGGTGGGCTGACTGTGGCTGGGCAACAGGTACACACCAAGCTGCTCTTTCACTTCCCCCTCCTCAGCAGGACAGGGAGATAAAATAAGATTAAAAGCTCGTGGGTTGAGATAAGGACAGGGAGATCACTCACCAATTACTATCTTGGGCAAAACACACTTGTCTTTGGGTAAATTAATTTAATTTATTGCCACTTAGAAATAGAGTTGGATAGTGGGAAACAAAAGCAAAATTAAAAATGCCTCTCCCTCCCCCCCACCTCCCCTCCTTCTTCCAGGCTGAACTTAATTCCTGACTTTTCTACCTCCTTCCTGCCAAGTGGCCAAGGGGGAATGGGGAATGGGGGTTGCAGTCAATTCATAACACTTTGCCTATGATGCTTCTTCCTCCTCACACTCTTCCCCCTCACACTCTTCCCCTACTCCAGTGTGGGGTCCATCCCACAGGAGACTACTTCATGAACTACTTCCAGCAAGGGTCCTTCTGATGGGCTGCAGTTATTCAAAGACTGCTTCAGCATGGGTGTTTTCCTCTTGGTACAGTCCTTCAGGAGCAGACTGCTCCAGTGTGGGTCTCCCCCAGGGTTTCAAGTCCTGCCAGAAAACCTTCTCCTGTGTGGACTTCTCTCCACAGGGCACAGTTCCTGCCAGAAGCCTCTTCTGGCATCGGGTCTCCATGGACTGCAGAGCACATCCACCTACTCTGCTGTCCTACACATTCTGTAGTCTGGATATCTGCTCCACTGTGGTCTTCTCCATGGGCTGCAGGGTACCGTCTGCTCCAGAACTTGGAGCACCTCCTCCCCCTCCTTTTTCACTGAGCTGGGTTTCTGCAGGGCTGTTTCTCCCACATATTGTCTCTCCTCTCTCACAGTTACTGCACAGCATTTTTTAACCTTTCTTAAATATGTTATCACAAAGGCACCACCAGAATGGCTGATGGTCTCAGCTTTTGGCAGCAGCAGGTCTGTTTAGGAGCTGGCTAAAACCGGCTTTGTCCAACATGAGGGCAGGTCCTGAACTTTTCTCACAGAAGCCACTTCTATACCCCCCACTATGAAAAACTTTTCATATGAACCTAATAAGAACCCATAGAAAAAAAAAAAATCCCATGGTGATGGGGAGGATTCTCAGATCTCTAATGTGATTACTAGGTGCCTGTTTCCAAGTAGATGCTAATTCACCACTGTCATATCATTTCAACAACCACTCCTTAAATTTACCAGCTAAAGAGATTAAAATATGGCTAATCCATCAATTCAGAGTTGTGACAAACACATGGAAAAAAAATAAAATTGTCGGAAACAACAGTAAGTGTTGAAAAAGAAAAGGAAAAGGAAAATAAGCAGGAAAAAATATATCATACTGGCTTGTTGTAATCTACTTCCATTGGCAGTACACTAGTGAGCAGAGTTCAACTGAAAAGTGATAAGCATATTAGCAAGAATAGCAACTGGTCATAAGTCAATGTCCACCCTCTTAAAAAAATGCTCTACACTCTTCAAAACTGAAAGTAGAGCTTCATTTTTGTTAGATAAGGGTAAAAGTAATAATATATTTTTATTATGTAATTTCGTTATGTGTGCAGATCAGAACAGCCTTGAAACTCATGCCTTTCAGATAAATAATAATGAGTAACGACTTACAACTAATGAGGAATGACACCTGATACATCCAAGGCTTACTTTTTACCACGTTGCTACCTCTGCTAGCTAGTAAAATGTACTTTGTGCAAGAGGACTAAATCAGTTTGGCCTCTAAAAGAAATTACTACTTAACACATTTGATAATTATTAAATATTGGTCAATGGGTTGACATCACCAATGGCATGCTCTGCAATTTTCATTGCAAAGAAAAGTGAAGGAAAATATGCTTGTGTTTAGAAATGAAAGATCTTTCTGTAAATAAGAGAATATTTAATTCAAGTTTATTCAAGTAAAATGCACTGAAGAGTTGAAATATCTTAGCATATGCAGCATAAGTTTTACATACAGAGGGGAACTTTCCATGGCCAAAATTCTACCTTTGAGAAAATAGCATGTCAGAACAATAACGAGAAAATCCAGAGCTCCGTAATTTTCTGTCAGATGTTTCACTAAGGTGGTGCCACTCTAAGGAGCAAAACATTTTTCTCAAAACCAGTATCTTTCTCTTTCAATAATTTTTAGTAGCTGATGCATGACATCTGGATCTTATTACAAAACAGGTCAAAAATTGTCAGAGGCTTACAAAGGTTATCAGATTATGTTTTAAAGGACAGAAAAAGAACATGCTGCAGAAAATGAACAGAGCATATGAACACAAATGGCTTAGTTGAGAATTAAATGCACACATCTCTATTTTAACTCTTCCTTTTTATTTAACAGAATAAGAGAAGTAATCACTACCGATGAGTCAGGAGCAAAGGTAACTTGTTTCTCAGTATGTCAAGGAAAAACTTTATAAATATAAGGTACTTCAACAACAGAACAGGAAATAGAAAGGCTCTGAAATCATTGTCTTTGGAGTTGCTTATGGCAAGACAAGACACCCCAACAGAGAAATCAATTCCCCAACAATTCAGAAGGATTCACTAAAACACCAATCCAGTATGAATCTTTTTTACCTGAATATTCTGTGACTCTAGAAAAATCTCAGAAGTTAAAAATATATACTGAAGAATAGGAGCCATACACACACTTGGAAAAATCTGGTTTTCTAATTTTCTCAGTTTTGAAGTAAGTTCTGATTAGGAAAGCTTAAGTTAAGGGTAAACTCCTTTAACTTATTTCTCTCAGTCCTGCACGGAGTCCAGACAAAACATGCAAAAAGATATTTTCCCCTCATGATCTGGAAATAAATTGAACTTTAATGAAGATGAAAATTAGAGATTAATGAAATATTTTACAAGTTCAGTTTCATCCTTATTTCCCATTTTACTTGCACGAGACAAAAAGGGCACTAAAATCTATTTGGCTTTCACTAGTATTTTGGCTTAACTGAGAGATAAGTCTGACAGCTATGAAAGAGGTGCAAATATTGTGGATAAATAACTTAGCTTGTTTTATAACCGCATTAGTTCTTTCTGTGCAGGTAAAAATTCCACCGACTTCAGCACAGCTACAATAGTGCAGGCATGGACTAAAACAATCGGTCTATTGAAGGTCTGACTATTCATGCAACCAAATGTTCTTACAGCTTTCCATTCACCACTTACAGATATATTTAAGACCTAAATCTACAGATACGAATGGCCTTATTAACCCAAATTTCCATTTCTGACTAAATTAGCAACACAGAAAAATATGATGTCAGGACCTTTGACTAATGTTTCACAAACCTTATTTCTTTCTGCAAAACAGTAATGCTTCGTTACAATGAAAACCACTTTGACCAGTGATGTGGATTACAAAGGATGGACTAGGAAGGAGCTAGGAAAAAGAGACTCTCCTGTTCCTCCTTGAGATGTCTGATTCACACTGACCAGTCAAAGCAATATGGTAGTTGTGTACTTTTGGCTTCCATTTTATAGTAATTTTATTATTCAGGGTTAGAGGATGAGGAGAGGCACAGCTTCTTGCAAGTTTGTGATCATCATGTTATAAGGCCATTACCTGGAGATACTGGTGGTGTGACTGACAGGTTATTTGGGTTAAGAATTCTTTTTTTTTTTTGTCTGCTGGGATCAAACTGGTAAGACCTTAATAGTTTGTCTGTCTTTTTTCACCTCAATTTCAGCACTATTTAGTTAATTATGATTAAAATTAGATAAGCTTGTTAGTTCTTTATAAGGTGTATCTAATACTCAGGAGCCAGGTTATACAAATATAAGAACCATAAGGTATCAGTAAACAACATAGAAACCATATGATTAGAGACTGATAATCCCCCAAAATGCACTTAAGTGCCTTGTATGTGAAGGAGAGAAGAAGAGAGAACAGATCATTCTCTTCTTCATTACTGAGGGCCATACAGTAATTTTATTAATTACCTCTCTTTGTCTATATTCATTTCCGTATCTGTCTTGATGCTTGCCTTTTAATTTCATGTTCTTGGAAATAGGTTATTAACTTCAGTCAAAAATGCATGAATAGAACATGAAGACCAAAACAGTACAAATAACAACCACCAGTGAGAATGTGCCACGCTGCAATGTCTTTTCTACTACAATGTGACATGTTCTTAAGGTACCTCTAGGCCATCCCAGTCCCAGTCTCATTTCAGACAGTAGAGCATATTACTGCAGATCGCACTTGCAAGTTCACACTCTCCTAAGTTCTTCCACTTCTCTGCTTTATGCACTGTTGCCGTCAACTTGCTGTGGTTTAGAAACAACTCACGGCAGAGGTGACAGTTATTGCATTTTTATGTTATAATAGACTTAATTCTTGTAAGTTTCTATGAAGGATGAAGAATTACCACACATCGTTTAGAATACAATTACAACACTTATGGAAGAGACATTACTGCTTACTTCAAGTAACAAGGTTTATTCACTGAGAAAGTATTTTGAGTACAAATACCCTCTCCTTCCTTCTCTACTTGCTGTAACCATGCACAGTTACTGCAGCCAACGCATGCACGCTTACAGCAGCAAACTGAGAAACAGTTCTGACAGTGCAGTTCTGACACAGAATATTGAGAAACAGCCCTGTCTTTTGTACAGGATATCAATCCACAGCTGTCACAATGACAGTGACAAATGCCATGCTCAGTGGAATGGATTCAAATAATGCTTTTTTTGAGTTCTTTGCATAAAGGTGTTTCATTATTGTGATGTTTATAAAATGTCATTAAATAACTCTGAGTCTTTGCATGGACTGATCTTTCAAGTTTAATAAAGAGCACAAAGTGTCATTGTTTCCTCATCATTTAGGGGTTTTATTTTACACTATATTATCATGATTTTGGAACCTTGAGACAGCAAAGAATCCAGTTGCTAAAAATCATTGCTCAGTTAACTAGATCTACTGTACTAAAAATATAACATAATGTATAATACATATTCATATATCTGTATTCCCTCTTCATTGAGAAATTGTTTAAAATGTTATGGGTATATTTTTGAGTATAATCTTAATTTAACTAATGGCTGTAAGGTAGTATTTTTCATTATTGTCCCAATAAATCTGCTGTATTTATTTCAGAAATAATTTTCAGATGTGTATTTTTGGAGCGTTTTCCTGTTTTCCAACTAAACAGTAAAAATATGCTCTTGTGTTTCAAAGCAGGACTAAGGTTTACAAATCTCTTTCTTGACTTTTCACTCTAACAATTTGATCAGGAAATTTAAGCTTCTCAGATCTTTGGTTCTGAAAGTTCCTATAATACAGATTAGATGCTCTGTTTTGTAGTCTTGCTTTGAGCTTGTAACTTGCACTTCCCTGAGAGACTCATTCATGAATGAGTCTCAAAAAAAAAAAGAGTCCCAAAAAAGGGACATGCTTCATAAAAATAATTATTACTTCAGGTGAGATATTTGCAGTGCCCTCTTACTCTTAATATACAAATACAGTCTTTTACATGCTTAAGAATACTGAAGGACAGCTTACAGAAGCCTTAACTTGAATTTAATGTATACATTACTGGTTGTAAATAAGCTATCCAAGACATTACTCAGTCTTCAATGAAATACTAAATTCACTGCTGTACAGAAAATATTTCTAATTCATTCCATACAAACTTCTTTCTTCTTTGTATAAGCTATAGTTTCCATCAGACAATGGACCTAGCTAGAAATTGTTACCAGTAATCACATTGTCTAGACGTCAGTTCCTTTCAACCAACCAAGTTGAAATTTCTATTAATTAGCTGGCTGGGATTGACTATGGCACTCAGTTTTATCTGTTTAAAAAATTATGCTCACTTTCTTGCTCTCTCTAAAGACAAACATCGGAATGTCAGAATGCAATTTATTCTACCTTATCTTAAAAAAAAAAATGGGATAAATTAAACTAAGAGTAACACACACCATTCCCTATGTTTATCTTAAAGTTGCAGAAATCAAGATGGTATTTATTTCTGTAGTACCTGAAACATAGTCTAGCACTACTTGGACTTAAAGTTCCAAAAATCTGCATCTAGGCAGAGCATAAATTAATTTTGTTTAAAAGAGAACCAAGGGAATGGCCTAAGTTGTAGCCTACAGAGGAAAATTTTACGGAAGTTAAGAACCTAAGTTAGGTGAATAGAATTTTACTCTGGATGTTCACACAGGCATTTATTCCCCTGTTGTGACAGTGAAGATAAATTAGACATTTCCTTTAAGAGATTTATTTCTGTAGAGATCCAGAATTTGGATTCAGATATCTGCATAATAAAGTTGTCCCATTAGTAAAAAATAAGCCAAATTAGACTGAAAGGAATCACATTCTAAAAAATTTAGAGGTTGGAACTAGTGCTTTTGTTATAATTAACTAACTAATTAAAATTAATATTTTTTTTTCAATTTCATATTTATTTGCCCAGTACAGAATGCCATTTCTGGTATTTTGTATAGGTAGATACCACAAATCATCAACGGCATTGACATAGCTGTAGTGATGTGGTCTGCATCTTTTCAAGGGGTATTGAACACCTATTCTTTGAAAGTCAGCATACATACCTTCAGTTTCTGGATACTTTTAAAATTTCTCTGATAATACAGATGGAAAAAATGTTTCTTTTTCTCATGAAAACCTAAGAAACTGTACAGTGATATTCAGCAAAGTTTACAAAACCTTCAAATGACTAGCCCAGATGCAACCCCTTCAGAAAGCTCAAAAGACACCGCTCAAAATCTCCTAACTTCTAGGAGCTGCTCTCTAGTAAGTCTGAAAATTTCATTGCTGGAGACCACAGGGATCATAATCACCAAAAACTGTAGCTTTGGTTTAAGGAATTTAAAACTCCATAGACAGTCTGGGCAGCGCAAGAAAATTTTGTAGGATAAATATCTGTGATTTAAGGGACCTCAAAGTTTTAATCACATGACTAAAAACTTCCATAAATTTCAAGTAGATTAAAGGTTTTTGGGAAATTCTGAAGCCCAACCACATTTGTTTTCAAGGAGCTACAGGTGATGAATGAGAACCATAGTTTCACCATTCAAAGCTTTCAGGGGCGACACTTTGTCACATTGCCTACTGCTTGGCTTCTCACTCCCACACTGTTGCGTGACACCTCCCAGTTGTGTTAAAGCAATCGCTTCTGAATTCAACCTGGGAGACAGGCAGGAGCTGATGCATTTTAAAAGGGATTTTTCACTTCTGCCTCCCTTTCAAAAAGATTTTCTTTTATGTAGATCAGTTACTTCATCCTACACATACTGATGCCAGACTGACTGAGAAGTGGTGCTCCGTGACGTGCAACACTCAGGTCCAGTCCTCCATTGGGAGGATAGGAACTCCTTTCACTGGAACTGTCACAGGCATCCCTTGTTGTAGATCAGCGGTCTGAGGCTGATGGTCCAAGGCCTTGCTCTTCTGGGACTTGCGCCAATTGACCTAAAGGCAAAATTCATGTTCTTTCAAACCACAGGCTGATCCACGAAAGTTTCTGCAAGTTGTCATTCAGACTTCCAGAGCACTCAAACATACATCTTTTTCTCCAATACTTAATACTTTTTAAAGTAATCTTACAGTGGTGAAATCTAGTCATGAGATGTTTCCAAGGCTAGAATGGCAAAAAAATTACCTCCACCTGGCACTTGTAAGTGTACTTGGCTTGCTGAGGAGCAAAACAAAGGAGACTCAGGTCCGTGCTCTTCAAGAGCTTCCCCTGGAGCAGTTGCCACCTGCATCCTTCTTTAGTGTGGAGTCTTACTATCACAATGTCAGCCTTGGCTTTTTCCATTGTCTCTCTGTTACAAAGACTCTATCCATATCTTCAGTGCTGAAGCACAAAATAAAAAAACCTTTTTTTGTTATCCTTAGGCAAAAAACCCCCAACACAACAATAAAAAAATGAAATCCACTCCCCTACACAAACAGTGAAGTGTCAGTTATTTTGCTGTTATTCAAGTAAGTTATAACATAATTGCCTTCCCAGAGCTCTAACCTCCCATTCATATTAATTATTTCTGTTAAACACATTAGTTCACAGTTCTCACTAGAGAAGCTGATCAGGAACCCAGGTTAGAAAAAAACAAAACCAAAAACCTGGAGAACAGAAAAAATGGTGGTGCAAGATGAATTCAGAGGAAATGAGTTATGGATTCTGCTTTAATGTTACAAAAATATCCCGGGAGCCATTGCCTTAAGTGGATTAATGCTTCATGCATTTTTATACAAGAACAGTTAGGACATAGCTGAAAATGAAATATTTTCATACTGACTAGTAGTAATCTGGATATACTCTCAGCTACTTAGATATATGAAAGTGTATGTGTGTATTGCTTTATTGATTCTATTCTTTCAAGAAAAGATTAAATACACTATTAAGTAAATGACACAGTTTCTTTTTTATTAAAAAGCATCAAGTGTATGCTATGTTCATACAATAGATGGGTCATCCTCTTCTCTTGTTTTAAAAACAACAGATGTTTTCAAGCCCAAAACACAGAATAACTTTTGGTTGCTGTTCTGTTTTTAATATAGATTTAAGTAAAATATGCAAGGAAACCAATCTTGTACTATCTTTAGAATCAGGTTTTCCTAAACTTTTATACCTGTTATCCCAATCAATATCTAGGTAATTACATTTCCAAGAAAAGTTCTGGCCTTCCAGAATTACTTTCCTATCTTTGACAAGATTTTTAATGTGCTTCTGTTAACTGAAAGCCTATAGGAATAGAATCACTTGAATGAATTTATTTTCCTTTAAAAGACAATATGTAGCTTAAATTCTTACTGTTGTCATAACAGCTTCCCCCTATAGCAAACTCTATTATTATAAACCCAATTAATAAAAAGAGAAATGCTATCACTTACTACACAGGTAAAATGCAAACTGGTTTTCAGAGCAGGTAAAATAGAGAGAGAGCAGGAAATCCGTTGGGGGAGGAAAAATGCAAACAAACAAACAAATGGACTTTTAAGAATTGATAAGAGGAAAATGGGAATCCAAACATCTTAAAATTTGGTTCTGACATTGAGTGTGCAAGATAATAACATTAGGTAACACATTTCCTGTAATAATATACATTATTCTTCATCTTAGTGTACTAAGAAGTATGTCGTCACTGCAGGTAATTGCAGAATTTCAGGATGGTCCACTACATTGTTATCATAGAATCACAGAATGGTTTGGGTCAGAAGGGACCTTTAAAGGTCATCTAGTGCAACCCTCCCTGCAATGCGCAGACACGTCTTCAACTAACTCGTGTTGCTCAGAGCCCTGTCCAACCTGATCTTGGACATTTCCAGGCATGGGACATAATTTTCGTGTTTCACCACCCCCATTGTAAATAAAATTCTTCCTCATATCTAGTCTAAATCTTCCCTCTTTTAGTTTAAAACCGTAATCCCTTGTCTTATCACAACAGGCCCTACTAAAAAGTTTGTCCCCATCTTACTTAAAAGTCCCCTTTAAGTACTATAATAAAGTCTCCCCCAGTCCTTCTCTTCTCCAGGCTGAACAACCCCAACTCTCTCAGCCTGTTCTCATAGGAAAGGTGCTACCACCCTCTGATCATTTCTGTGGCTCTCCTCTGGGCCTGCTCCAACAGGTCTGTGTCTTTCCTGTGGTGAGTGCTCCAGAGCTGCACTCAGTACTCCAGGTGGGGTCTCACCAGAGCAGAGTAGAGAGACAGAATCACCCCCTGATCGTGACCTGCTGGCTACGCTTCTTTTGATGCAGCCCAGGATGTGGTTGGCTTTCTGGGCTGTGAGTGCACGTTGTTGTCTCATGTCCAGCTTTTCATCCACCAGTACCCCCGAGTTCTTCTTGGCAGGGCTGTTCTCAATCCCTTCATCCCCCGTCTTGTATTGATATCAAGGGTTGCCTCGACCAGGTGCAGGACCTGGCCCTTGGTCTTGTTGAACTTCATAAGGTTCACAAGGGCCCACTTCTTGAGCTTGTCCAGGTCCCTCTTGACGATGTCCCATCCCTCAGGTGTATCAGCCACACCACTCAGCTTGCTGTCATCTGCAAACTTGCTGAGGCTGCATTTGATCCTACTGTCTATGTCATTGATGAAGATATTGAATGGTACTGGTCCATTATGGACCCATGAGGGACACCACTTGTGATCAGTCTCCATCTGGACATTGAGCTGTTGACCACCACCTTCTCAATGTGACCATCTAGCCAATTCCTCATCCATCAAACCGTGCACCTATCAAATCCATCTCTTTCCAATTTAGAGAGAAGGATGTTGAGGGCGATGATGTCAAAGACCTTAGGGAAATCCACATAGATGGCATCTGTAACTCTTCCCTTGTTCGTTGATGTCCTCACTCCATCATAGAAGGCCACTAGGCTGGTCAGGCAAAACTTGCCCTTGGTGAAGCCATGCTGGCTGTCTTGAATCACATCCCTGTCCTCCATGTGTCTTAGCATAGTCTCAAGGAGGATCTGTTCCCTGATCTTCCCAGGTGCAGAGGCGAGGATGACAGGTCAGTAGTTCCCAGGGTCCTCTTTTCTATCCTTTTTGAAAATGGGTGGGATGTTTCCCTTTTTCCAGTCATTAGGGACTTCATCTGACTGCTGTGACTTTTCAAATATCGTGGAGAGTGTCTTGGCAACTACATCAGGACTCTGGAATGCATGTCAACACATCCCATAGAATTCCGTATGTTCATGTTCCTCAGGTGGTCATGAACCTGATCTTTTCTTATGATGGGAGGGACTTTTTTCCCCCATTCTCTGCACTGCAGTCCATCCACTCAAGAGTTGTGGGAAGAGAGGTTGCTAGTGAAGACAGAGACAAAAAGCTGTTGAGCACCTCAGCCTTCTCCTTGTCTGTTGCTACCAGTATGCCAATCTTGCTCATCAGGGGGAATATGCTTTCTTTGGCCTTCCTTGTCTGGTTGACATACCTGTGGAAGCCCTTTTTGTTACTCTTTGAGTCCTTTGCCAAATTCAGCTCCAGTTACATGTTGGCCTTCTTGACACCATCACTATAGATCCAGGCAGCATCCCTATACTCTTCCCATGATACCTGTCCCTGTTTCCACTGCCTGTGCATTTCCTTCCTGCCCTTTGGTTTGACCAGTAGGTCTTGACTCAGCAAGCCGGTCTCTTGCCTTCCTTTCCTGATTTCTTGCACCTGGGGATTGAGAGCTTTTGTGCTGTGTGGAAAGCATCTTTAAAGACCTAACAGCTCTGTTCTGCTCCCTTGTGCCTGAGGACAGTTTCCCAGGCGTTCTTATTGACCAGCTCCTTGGAGAGCTGGAATTTTGCCTACCTAAAATTCAAGGTCCTGACTTTACTCTTCCCCTGACCCATATTCCTTAGGACTGTGAACTCTACCAGTGCATAATCACTGCAGCCCAGGCTGCCTCCCAGGTTGGTATCGCATGCCCTCTGGTGGGGCTGTCTATTACCTGGTTTAGGAATTCATACTCAATGCATTCCAGGAGTCTCCTGGATTGCCCACAGCTTGCCATGCTACTTTTCCAGCAGATGTTGGGGTGGGTGAAGTCCCCCAGGAGGATGAGAGCCTGCAAGCACAATGCCTCCTGTAGCTGGTGTAAGAAGGCTTTTTCAAGAGGCTCCCCTTGATCAGGTGGCCTCTAGTAGACATCAACCACAAGGTTCCCTTTTTTGCCTCAATCTCTGATTCTTACCCATAAGCTTTCAACTTGCTTGTGGCTATTCTTCAGAGACAACTCTTCACACTCTTATCCATTTGTTGATGTAGAGGGCAACACCTCCGCCCTTCCTTCCTCACCTGTCCCTTCTGAACAGCTTGTAGCCATTGATAGCTGCATTCCAGTTGTGGGAATCATCCCAGCAATTTTCTGTAATGGCAAATAAGTCGTAGCTTTCTAGCAGCATGGTGGCTTTCAGCTCCTCCTAGTTGTTGCCCATGTTGTGTGCATTCATGTAGAGGCACTTCAGGTGGACTGTTGACTGTGTCACCTTCTCAGAGGAACCCACCTTGATTCTTTTGAGGTATTTCACTAGTGTTTCTCTTTTGGCTCCTATCACCTCAGGAGCCCTTGGCTCATCTGTATAAGACTTCTTGTGCTGCAGTGTTGCCAGCAAGTTTAAGAGCAACAGGCTGAGGGTCCTCACTAGTACCCTGTCCCTCTAACCTTGGCATGTCCTCCCACAGCTTGTCATGGGCAAGTCTGATATTATCCCCACCCCGCCCCCCCACCTTCAAACCTTGTTTAAAGCTTTGATAATGAGCCCCACTAGCCTGTGAGTAAAGACCCTCATCCCTCCATAATGAACTCACAATGAGGTGCAAAGGGAAAATAAAGAGACTGGTCACTTTTGGACAGTGAAGAGTAGCACCCTGACAGCCCCAGGAAGAGCCACCAGCCAGGACAGCATGCTGCTGTTGCCAGAGCCAGGTTGTCCTTAAGCAGCTCTTAAGGACAGGCTGAGAATTACTTACAGAAACTTCAGAATTAAAAAACCTAATTAACAAATGCACAGAATAAAGCAACAAACAGCAGCCATCAATTCAGGGATACAGATAGGATTGAATGTAGGAAGTGTCCATCACAAATTAGACCAAATAAAAACCTGTCAGTGAAGCAACATTTCAGGAAAACACCTGAATCTCTTTCCCACCACCTACTAAAATCAGACTCTCAAAGCAAATATAATTCAGTGGAACATGGAGCTCAGAAAAGGGATCAATAGCCAACCAGTATAGATTTATTTCCTGGTGAATGATCATTTCTTGGATGAAATTCAGAAATATCTTAAGAAGAGTGATTTGCCTAGAAATAGTCAACACAAATTTGCAAGAAAAGAGAGGGACTAGAGTTTTTTCTTAGCATGTAAGATTTCACAAAGAAAGTACTGTTATAGTCCACACAGAAGACAAAATATATGGCAATTAAAAACTTTTTTTTAACTGCATTTTAACTATGTGGAGAGTTGTACTGGGTCTGGTTAATTTTCTTCATAGCAGCTCATATGGACCTAATAACACAGTCAAGTTTAGTTGTTGCTGAGTAGTGCTTGCATAATGCCAAGGTCTCTCTGATTTTCACTCTGCCTCCACAGTGAATAGATGGTGGAGTGGAGGGTTGTGCACAAGAGGCTGGGGGGGCACACAACCAGGCAAATGACTTGAACTAACCAAAGAGGTATTCCCTGCCATATAACATTATGCTTAGCAATAAAAAGGGAAATGAGGGGATTTTAGGGAGCTTGTCGTGGCCCTCCTTGGCACTAATGACCAAGTTCATGATCCCCTTGGACAGAATTAAGGTGAAATCACACCAGCCAACCAATTTTATGATTTATTAATACAATGACTCAACAACAACTATATAACTAGAAACAATATAAGGCATATAGGTAGGAACGATAACTCACTGACTACTTGACAGGATAACATGGATTGGAAAAGAAAGTCCCGTGCAATAAGATTCTAAGGAGAAAGAGAGAAGGAGATAGACAGAGGTTACAACAAGAGGAAGGGAGAGAGATAAGAGAAAAAGAGATATCACCACCCATGGATCCAGCGGTGTCCTGTTGGTCCTCTTCAATTCTGGTATTTCGGTGGTGGGTGTCTCCATTCAAGCTCCTGGAGGTACCGTTTTCATACAGTTCCAGTCCCAAAGTCTTTGCCCAGTTTCAGGAAACATCTGTTCGATGATGGTAGATGCATCCTGGTTTTGCAAGCTAGGTGCATTCTGGCGCCATTGCTTNAGCCAACCAATTTTATGATTTATTAATACAATGACTCAACAACAACTATATAACTAGAAACAATATAAGGCATATAGGTAGGAACGATAACTCACTGACTACTTGACAGGATAACATGGATTGGAAAAGAAAGTCCCGTGCAATAAGATTCTAAGGAGAAAGAGAGAAGGAGATAGACAGAGGTTACAACAAGAGGAAGGGAGAGAGATAAGAGAAAAAGAGATATCACCACCCATGGATCCAGCGGTGTCCTGTTGGTCCTCTTCAATTCTGGTATTTCGGTGGTGGGTGTCTCCATTCAAGCTCCTGGAGGTACCGTTTTCATACAGTTCCAGTCCCAAAGTCTTTGCCCAGTTTCAGGAAACATCTGTTCGATGATGGTAGATGCATCCTGGTTTTGCAAGCTAGGTGCATTCTGGCGCCATTGCTTGGCAACAGGCAAACCCATGGGGTGTGAGAGAGGAACTAGTTGTCCTGTCCCTGCAGAGACGGATGTTGATATTTGCTTCCTTTGTGATTATTACCAATTATGCTCCTGAGTCTGCGGGCGACGATAATCAATCGTCAAAGCTTGCACCTTTCTGAGCAAAGAGATGTTTAAGGCAAAACATATCAGTCCGCCACAGAGCTTAGCCATCTTTTGCTTGCGAACTGGCTGGGCATTGGTCTATCTGTGCAATGTGGTAAGTGATTGCCTTTGCATCATTTGTGTTTTTTTCCTCTCTTCTTCCACTTCTTCACTTATTAAATAATTTTATTCTCAACCCACAAGTTTTCTTGCTCTTACTCTTCCTTTCCCCCCGTCCCACTGGGGGTGCAAGGGAGTGCACAAGTGGCAGTGTGGTGCTTAGCTGCTCACTGGGGCTAACCCATAACAAGATGGTAAGGGGACAGAAAACTCACTACATAGAAAAATAAACAGGAAATAAAACTGTTGCAATATGCAAGGAACCACAGGAATCAATACTCCTTAGGCAAGGAGAGAGGTATGCCTGAGTGCCAGGGAAGGATTTATAGCTATAGCATTCATTCATTTATCTTTAGACCTATTTAATTTCCTATATAGATTAAAAAAAATAAAAACAATAAAAATTTGTGAGTAGGATTCCAATTTAGTAAAATTATGCCTTCAATACATATATACATCCCCAAAGTTATAAGTTTGTGTGCAAGTCATCGCCATGTTTTTTTTTCTTTCACTGTAGTGACAGAATATGCTAGTGTCCTCGTTTCAGCTGGGATAGAGTTGATTTTCTTTCCAGTAGTTTATGCGTTTCAGATTTGGTATGAAAGGAATGTTGATAATGCATATTGTTTTAGCTGTTGCCCTGTGATGTTTATATTAGTCGAGGACTTTTTTCAGCTTCCCATAGAAGCTGAGACGAAGCATAGACAGAATAATCTGGCTAAAGGAATATTCCATGCCACAGACATTGTGCTCAATATATAAATAGGTGTTGGCTGGGAGGTAGGAATGTGTGCTCATTGCTTGGGATGGGAGGGGCAATCAATTCATCAGGTGATGAGAGTGACGTGTTGTATTACTTCATCTTCTATATTCTTTTACCACTATTTTTATTAGTATTACTATTGTTATTATATACTTTTCCTTTATAGTTCTATTAAACTGTCTTTGTCTCAACCCTCAAGCTGGTTTTTTTTTTCCTTTCCCCTCCTTTTTTCCTTCTTCTCCCCATTCTTCCAGGTGAGCAGGGGAAGAATCAAGTGAGCTGCTGCATGGTCCTAGCTGATGCCTGGGGTTAAACCACAACACTTGAGTATTTGAAAAAAAAAACACATGAGAAGTACATACCTCATTAGTGTAATACATTTAGTTCTAGATTGTACTAATTACAAAGCATTATTACACATTCTGCCTGCTTAACATATCTTCATTTTCAATCTAATCCAACTCAGGAAAAAAATTAGAATATCTCAGTATTTCAGATTAAACATTAAAGAGAAGAACCATATAGTGTTTTCAGAACTTAAAGGGTTTTTTTTCTTTTTAAAGGTGAATATATTTAGTAGCACAGTAAAGAACAATGCCCCAGCTTCTAAAAAAAGTTAAGTACTTGCATAATCTTTCCATCCCTTATTTTCTGAAAGAAGTCTAATAATAATAATTACACTTTATAATAGAATTTAGTGGCTGCCTAACTGTGTTTTGATTTCTTAGGATTAGCAGTTAGTGCTGCAGTTTTTATTCCTTCTGATTGCGAGAGGCATAGCACTTAACTAGTCTGTTCTCATTTAGCATTTCACATGCATCGGTTTTTGAGACTGATTTACAGGTAATGAAGTAATCTATATTTAGATATTTTTCAGGGGATGAATCTTTCGGTATTTTTAGTTGGAAGTTAAATATGTGCTTTCCAGGTACTAAATGAATAATGCTGCTAATATGCATAAAGTTATAGGATTTTTTTTAAGATGGGATTTAAAGTGTTAGTTATTTTTCATTGTCTTAGAACAGAGAACATAAAATAGACTTATATATCTGGTTTTTTATTTAGTTACCCTTCCAACACACACAGTATGCAAGAGCAGATCAACTACTATATACATAAAATGGGATATTTGAATAGTGATAAGGTACTGAATTAAGATGTCAAACAAATCTAAATTGTTTTAATTCTTAGATTGTATAACACCTGTCTCTGACATGTATCAAAGTATGACTGAGAAAGGAAAGGTGGACATTACTAAGCTTACCAGTTTTTCTCTGAGTCTGTCTTTTCCATAACGTAAGTTAAATCACGATTCTGCTCTTCCCCAGTAACAAATAACATTGCCTCTCAGCCCCACAAAAGTCAGGGACAAATTTCCACTGACCTCCTATGAGGCCAGGATTTCACCATTAGGACTGAACACAAAATATAAATCAATAGATTTTGTTTTAGCTTATCCAACATTAATAGGTACTGTTTCAAACATCACAGAATTGTAGAAATGCTGGCTGGAGGGATCTCTGGACATCACTATCCCAATGCTCTGATTGAAGCAGGTCTATTGCCAAGAGTAGATTGGTTCATTTGGTATGCCTGGTAGAATCTAATCTTGAAGGCTTCCAAGGAGAGAGGTTTCATTGCCCCCCTGAGCAAGCCATTTCAGTGCTGCACAGTGCACAGTGAATTTTCTTTCCTGATGTTTACCTGAGCCTCTCAAGCTTCAATCTGCCGCTGTTGTTCCTTCTATTAATGCCCCTTGCACTAACCAAAAAGGTTTAGCTCCGTAACTTTGAAACTGCCTTTCAGATAACTGCAAGCCTGTGCTAGACCACAGTTCAGCCTCCTCTTTGCCAGACTACACAAGCCCAGCTTTCTTGACCTCCCCTCCTAGGTGATGCTATCTGAGCTGTGAACACCTTAGTAACGTTCTCTGGGCAATCTTCAATTTATCTACATCTTTCTTGAACAGGGGAGCTCAAAACTGAACACAGTTTTGAACTGAACTGAACACTGAACACAGGCTACCAGTGTAACCTCACCAGTGCCCAGAAGAGAGAGAAAATGACTTCTTGATCTAGTGGCTGTGATAGTGTTATAGCAAAGAATGTGGTTTATCAGCCAGACTCAGGTATTTGTAGTGTAGGCATCCACAATGAATGGTAAAATGGGTTGCTTAAGATTCCATCCACACTCTCTGCTGTAGTGTTGTCCCTAACAATGAGAAATGCCTATTTCTATCCTTTGATGACAAAGGGGATCAGCCTGGGGTGATGTCTAGTCCCTAGTTAAATATCCTGAGGTTTCTAAGTCATCTTCAAGGGCTGGCACAGGACATGTCAGATGTCTCTATGTCTTAGAATCAATACTAAAATAGTGATCTTGGGAGAGATACTATGCAAGAGATACTGGATCTACTGGAGGTACATGTGCTATACACAAGATGTATGTGGTCAGTATGGGGTGATCTTTCCTGGTAGACAGCTATGCTAAAATTCTAGCTATATTTAGGCTGGGGTAAACACATTCTATATGCATAAATTCCCTGTATTATTCTTACCTTTGTTTCCTGTCCTACTGGATTACAGTGGAATGAATTTAGTCTGTTATACTCTATTTACATTTCAGTGCTGTGTTAGTTGCATTTGATTTCCCTTATGGCACTTCAAATAGTATGAGAATTAGAGAGTAACAAAGGAAAAGCTTGTTGTTCTCTGAAATAAAAGTCAAAGGACTCTAGAATTAGTAATAAAAAACATGAATGGGGTCAGATGGAGCCTCTGCTTTTCCGTTATGTATCCAAGAATCAGGCGTTATGGCTTTGAAGTACTTAAATTTCCAGATAATTACATCTACCAGTCTTTTGATTCTTTATTACTTGCAGAATACTACTAATGTCTGTGGAAACCGGTGCACTTACAAAGGTCCACCTAGACAGAACAAAATGTGGGACTGGAGAATTACTTTTGCCAATATCCCTGTGTATTTTAAGACATGACACTTTCTAAGGCTATTGGAGAACCTAAAGCTACATGCACTGACATAAACAGTTTCACAGTAACCTATAATGGATCAATGCTAGGAAAACTTTTCTGCTGTGGCTATACAAACAGCCCACCCCTGTGTAATGATTTCAGGAAGAATATCTTCTAATACTAGAGGGTTCTCTAATGGGCATCTTTATTTTTCATTGACAGTGAATTCATCCTTTTCAAAGGGCAACTACAAGGTCTATGTACGTTTAGGTCCCATTTGAGTGCTCAGAGTAGAACCAAATGGGAAGTAAATGGTCTTGTTATGGACTCAAGGTAAATTCTATGCTGATTAAATAGACCATAGTATCTCAGCAAGAGACAATGGTTAACAGCGGTTAGGGCGGAAAAAAGCTCTTCAAGTGATAATGTCGTCTTAAAAGTGCCCTCTTTGCCACTTCAGAAATGTAAAATTAAGCCTGATGAATCTAGGACCTTGATTATAGCCTCCACCACAAAGAACTTGCAGAAATGTGAACTGCTATCAGGTAAATTGATGTTTAAGTGCTATCACCTAATTTCACAGAGTGCACATATTTACCCTAACTCTTTCCAAACCTCTCTGCTGCTCTGTGTTTGTATATGCTGTTGCCTTCTCTGTCATCTATTAATCCTCGAGAGACTACTTTCTGTGTTGCCTCCCACAGAGCCTGAGTATCACACTCCTGAGAATTAACATTAACAGCTCTAATTCTTAGGGTTTTAATTTTAATTTTGAAATAAAAAAGTAAAAATCACATTTTAATAAAATATCAAATGAAATAACTTTCTAGATAAACAAAACCTTCTTTCTCTGTTGACTCTTATTATCAAAATATTTTTGGATCTAGAGTGCTTCTGTTACAAAATAACTGAAATATCTGTATCTTCTATATAAAACATAAGATCAGAGTGCACTCATAATTCATCATATAAATATTCTGAACATTTGAACAGGTGATCAATGAAATGTAGAAAAGAAATGTGTGTGGATAATCCAAATGCTTCCTCTAAAAGACCCATCTAGTAATCATCATTTTTATTTCTTTAATTGTAACTTGATTATCCATGCTGTCTGTGTGAATGAGATGATCTTTATACATGGTCCTTTTTGATATTTATAGCTTGAGACTGTTCTCAAGAAAAGGGACAAAAATTGTAAGGATGCATCTCTATGGTATCTGCATATCATAAGACACATATCTGTTGAGTTTTCTCATTTCTTTTTGGCATCCTTTGTTTAAAGCAACGTGTATCAATTTATTTTTTTTTTCATAATAATTTATCACAGTTCTGTGCTCAAGAATTGGTAGTATTCTGTGATTTTAATTAGTTTACACACTGGGAAAATGAAACGCTCAAGTGTGTGCAGAGAGAAGTAGTGAATGAAAATGGATTCCCATGGAGATTTCTAAGCAAAAAGTTTATTTTATGTAAACTTCATGGATAGTTTTTAATTCTTGCAATATTTCGTTTATAGTCATATTTACTTAGTGCATATTTTCTTGAAAATGGCATCAGGGATAATCTAATGTTCAGAAAATGGTTGTCAGCATTATTGATAAGTGTAGTTAGTCCATCTGTACACAATGTCAGCTAATATTAGTACGCTAGTTACGAAATGTGAACAGACATTGATAAAGCCATCAGTCTAAATGTGAATAGCTTATCCAGGTTCGACACTACTCTCTGCTAAGTAAATGTCCTGGTTCTGGCAGGG
>VZSF01008859.1:442349-466251 GCA_013398295.1 Chionis minor | reverse complement strand
GCCATGGCTGTGATATGGTTCTTTGTGTTGCTTGTGCTGCGCATCATCCAGCTCCCGCTCGTGGTCAGTGATGAGCTGGATGGGGCCATACGCGAGCGCATGTGGCAGAGCTGGCAGCAGCTGAGGCAGGGGATGACTTGGCTGCCGCAGCAGCAGGACCCGAGCAGCTCTTCTTGGGGAACCAAGCTCTTCGCTGCCTTGCAGCAGTGGCAGTTGTGGGCGGTTGTGGGAGTCCTCGTCGTGGTCTTCGGGCTCTGCTGGTGGCTCAGGAAAAGGAGACATCAGCCAGACAGAAGCGCTAAAGAGGTGAGCTCCGGCAGCGACACAGAGGAGGAGGAGGAGATCGAAAGTGAAGAAGATGCTGATCACGAGAGGCGCCTGGTCAAGTTCTTTGCAAAGCGCATCCACTGGTCAGAGCAGAGCATGGCCTACAGGAGCCAGCTGGTGGAGGAGCTGATGGATGACCTCCTCGATGTCATCCAAGAGTGCTTCTCAAATACCTTCTTGCCAGTGCTGCAGCAAGTCATCGGGGTGGGCAGCGCCTTTGAAGGCTGGAGTCCCCGTGGGTACGATTCTGTCTACCGCCTGCTGGTGCCCCTGAAGCCCCCCCGTGGACACACCTTTCAGCTGGAGCTGGGCACTGCGGGGCAAATGCCGGCAAAGTTCTCCTGCGTCCGTGTGGACCTGGAGTGCACCTGCAGGAGGAACCAGCCCGGTGAGAACACGCTGTGCCTCCTCCACCACCCCGAGGAGGAGCTGAGGGGAAAGCAAGGTGCCAGCCTCCTAGGCAACCTCTGCACCGGATCCTACCTGGACGCACAGAAAACTGCCCAGTGGTTCCAGCAGTTGGTGACGTCAGCCTGGGGGGACATGCCTCAGTCGCGTCGCTACACTATGAAGGTGCTGCCCTCCAGCCGCTCCTGCAAGCTGCAGCTGACCAACGCCTCCGGGAAAAACCTCTTCATTGAGCTGGTGTTTGGGGTGCAGCAAGGCGACTCAGACATCTTCCTAAGCAGCCACACTACAGAGGTCGCCACCTTCATCCCAAGCACCCTGTGGCCAGAGAGCTACGCTGTGGCAGAGGTGAATTTCTTCAGGCACATGGCCAGGCAGGCCCCGCAAGACACCTTCTACCTCAAATGCCTGCAGCTCTGCGCCCGCATCCTGGTGGGCACCAGCTTCTCCACTTACATTCTGAAGACAGTGGTGATGCACCTCCTCAACACCATACCCCCCTCAAGCTGGAGCAGGAGGAAATGCCTGATGCGGCTGCAGGACATTATGTGTTACCTGCATGGCTCNGGCAGCGCCTTTGAAGGCTGGAGTCCCCGTGGGTACGATTCTGTCTACCGCCTGCTGGTGCCCCTGAAGCCCCCCCGTGGACACACCTTTCAGCTGGAGCTGGGCACTGCGGGGCAAATGCCGGCAAAGTTCTCCTGCGTCCGTGTGGACCTGGAGTGCACCTGCAGGAGGAACCAGCCCGGTGAGAACACGCTGTGCCTCCTCCACCACCCCGAGGAGGAGCTGAGGGGAAAGCAAGGTGCCAGCCTCCTAGGCAACCTCTGCACCGGATCCTACCTGGACGCACAGAAAACTGCCCAGTGGTTCCAGCAGTTGGTGACGTCAGCCTGGGGGGACATGCCTCAGTCGCGTCGCTACACTATGAAGGTGCTGCCCTCCAGCCGCTCCTGCAAGCTGCAGCTGACCAACGCCTCCGGGAAAAACCTCTTCATTGAGCTGGTGTTTGGGGTGCAGCAAGGCGACTCAGACATCTTCCTAAGCAGCCACACTACAGAGGTCGCCACCTTCATCCCAAGCACCCTGTGGCCAGAGAGCTACGCTGTGGCAGAGGTGAATTTCTTCAGGCACATGGCCAGGCAGGCCCCGCAAGACACCTTCTACCTCAAATGCCTGCAGCTCTGCGCCCGCATCCTGGTGGGCACCAGCTTCTCCACTTACATTCTGAAGACAGTGGTGATGCACCTCCTCAACACCATACCCCCCTCAAGCTGGAGCAGGAGGAAATGCCTGATGCGGCTGCAGGACATTATGTGTTACCTGCATGGCTCCCTGGAGGAGAAACGCCTCGACCACTTCTTGTTCGGCAACGAGAACGTGCCCGAGGACATCATCTTGCCCCCAGCCTTCCAAACGGCTGAGCCGCTGAACCTCTTCCAGCGCCTGGTGCAGGACCCAACCGCCCACACCAAGGCACTGCAGGACTTCGAAGAGGTGCAAGATCGGCTCACAAGACTGCTGTTCTTCGGATACTGACAGCGGTCTTCGTGCACAGAGCTGCGTTGGTGTCCCCCACACTGTCTGTCCCCCTGCTAGACTGCCTGCGCTTCTCCGAGAGTGTCCTTTCTTTCTTTCCTTCTGTGAGCTTTCCTTTGTGCAAAGTTGTCAATAAATGCTGTGTTTGAACAAAGGCTGCATCTCTGAGTGTTTGTGCCTCGGGCTTTTGGGGAACACGCCCGTCCTGATGGGATGCACCCATGAGCGCTGAGGGAGCTGGCAGAGAGGGACCTGGGAGTCCTGGTGGACAACAGGATAACCATGAGCCAGCAATGTGTCCTTGTGTCCAAGAAAGGCAATGGTATCCTGGGATGCATTAAAAGACGACTGTGGCCAGCAGGTCAAGGGAGGTCATCCTACCCCTCTCTCTGTCCTGGTGAGGCCACATCTGGAGTACTGAGTCCAGTTCTGTGGTTCCCACGTCAAGTAAGTCAATGAACTATGGCAGAGTGTCCAGCGAAGGGCTACAAAAGGTGATCAAGGGAATGAAGCACTCCTCTTCTGAGGGAAGGCTGAGAGACCTGGATCCCTTTAGCCTGGAGAAGGGAGACTGAGAGGGAATCTCAGTCCTAAGGGCGGGTATCGAAAGGATGAGGCCAGACTCTTTTCAGAGGTGCCCAGTGACAGGACAAGGGGCAACAGGCACAAACTGGAACACAGGAAATTCCATCTCAACATGAGGAAAAGCTGCTTTACTTTGAGGGTGACAGACCACAGGCTGCCCAGAGAGGTTGTGCAGTTGTCTTCTCTGGAGATACTCAAAACCCACCTGGACGCCATCCTGTCCAACCTGCTCTAGGCAAACCTGTTTTGGCATGGGGGTTGGAGTAGATGATCTCCAAAGGTCCCTTCCAACCCCTACCATTCTGTGATCCACAGGGTTCAAAAGAAAAAAAAAAACCAACACCCCACACTTGGTTAAGTAAGTTAATCTCAAATAGCGTCCATCTTAAACCACATTCATTTCTGCACAATCCATCAGCGTATATTGATTTTCAACATCCAAAGATTATTCCAAATCCCATAATCATGTAAAATAAAGAAACAGATCACCCCTCAACCCAGTTTCTTAAATGTGGACTTTATACAATATAAATAGTTGAATCTCAGTAAGGAAAAACCCAGGAGCAGAACACATTCCTATTTTTTTGGCTCTCCATCCAACACCTTTTTCCACAGATGAGAAAAAGGCAACTGCTGCTGGCATTCAAGTTCAATGGTGGCAAAGTGGGTACTCTGCAAAAACAACAGATTGATGGGACTAGCTCTCAGATGGGAATTCCATAATTTTAAGTGTGCTGATTCCAACCTCATACTGAGCATATAAAATTGACTATTTTCATGACTATTTTCAAAGGCTAACAACAAAGACTGTCCATATGGCTAGTGAAAATATAGAGAAACTTTGCTTACTTTGATCCTATTTGAGAACTAAAATTCAAATAATGGTGCTATTTAGGCCATCTGCAGATTACAGTTCAACAGTTAGCACATCAAAATTCCAGTATTCCCTCCTCCTGCCACTTTCCTAAACCGGCTTCAAGGTCAGTATTCAGCTAAGAATACAAACTCATGAAATAGCACTGAAAAACGAGGTGTGCGATTGACCAAACCAACTCTCACTACTCACAATGTTAAAAAGGATTTAGTCAAGCAGTCAGTTAAGCATGATTAACATGCATACATTTTCAACCATTATGTTGCTGAAATAATTGGTTATGAAAAACGGTTCTTTCCAAGACACAGCTGAGAAGGTCTGAACACACAAAATGAGGTATTTCTCTACAATGTCATCTAAGTTTAAGAAAACAAAATAAATGGATAACAAGAAGGGCAAATAATTCAGACGTCATTTTAAGTTGTTTCTGTAGATTAAAATTGTATCAATTTTCTCTCTGAATCTAAGAATATGTAACACAATGGGCTAGCTAAACATGACTGAAAACATGCAGACAATCACAATGTCTGGCAGACGGTCATGAAAGGGGATTCAAGAACATCCTATCTTAGTGTAAATTCTCAACAGACCTAAAAGCTACACACCCATTTCACTACATAAAAATTAAATTTCCTGCTGTCAAAATAAGCCAAGTCCCCTATGTACTTAGAATTTTCCACATATTATAACTATTAAATTTACAGCAGGAAGTTTTTGGCTTGAAGTTCAGTTCCCTGTATTTTTTTTAAGCTAGTATGCTACTAGACAAGTATTCATGGATTTTGACCCTGATATGTATTTTATGTAAAACATTTACTCTCTTAAAATAAGAATGAACTGAAGTCTAAGAATCTTCTGCAAACTTGTGACACTGGTACAAAGTAAGCATTTTAATGACAAGTTTATGTTAGAGACAAATAAAAAGCTTGTTATCTGTCATTTCTTGGTAACTAGGCAGACTACAACACATATGTAAATGCAAGATGTTCCTTACTATACAGCTACTTACTGATGGTGAAATATCATCGTCGTATTTTTTTAATTGATTCATGAATTCTAGATGTTTCTTCTCTTCCTCCAGTTGAGCCACAGATTGCTCACTTTTCTGTAGTTTCTGTTGTGTATTGGCTAATTCATCCCGCAGCCACTGATTTTCCTGGCATAGCCGGCGAACCTGAGCACGCAATTTCTGCTTCTCTGATTCCACTGCATTTAAGTGATTTGACAAGGCCATCATTACCTAAAAAGCAGAAGGTGTTGCATGAACATTTCCTCTAGAACGCAGTTTTGTATTTAACATAAAAGCCTGTTATTATTTAAAACTTATGTCAGATGTGAAATCTGGTAAACATTCAGATTTCTCTTCTTTATGTACCTGGTCCTCTCTTTTCCTCTGAACTTTTTTACCATCTGTTCAGCCAGAATTAATTTAGAGGAACTCACTACTAATTATTGTTTTCCAGGATGCTATCACAAGTCAAATAGTTTCAGAATTCCCTGAAGATTACATGTAACCTTTATATGAAAAATCTGAACTAGGATTTAGAAATGGAAATCTTTGTTCCACTAACATGAAATGGAGTAGTTATACTTTTAACTTGAAGGATCACAAAAATAACCTAAGAACATAGAGTTCTAATTTCAGAGCTTTTAGACAGAAAAGGATTCGTATACGCGCTTACAGTTCATAAGGTTGAACACCTCAGCATAACAATAACACTTTAAAGGGACAATTATACTACTGAGATCTAAATGCACAACTGAACACACTATATATAAGCACTTTTGATATATATATCATAAACTTGAGTGCGCAAACATTCAGCGTGTCTGAACATTAAGGACAAAAAATAGAACAGCCATAAAAGCAGTCTACTTGGATTTATTTGTTTTGTTAAGCAAAGTTAAATGGAAAAGGAACTTGTTAAGTGAAAGTCAGTCACTACATACTGAAGATACTCTCCCTTCACTGTTCATGTAATCTTCCACTGATACACGTGGAACAGCTGATAGCAATCCCAGAAAGTACACCTTGTAAGAATGGGCAACTGGTGGCAATAAAAATCTTCTTTCACAAGAGTTTTAAATGCCCAAGTTATTAGTATTTCATCTCCTCAATTTTACGTTTCTTTAAAACAAAGTTACTTTGAAGTGTTTTTAAACTAAATATTTAATGTGAAACAGATGGCATGCTTAGCTGGTATTTCAGATTTCAAAAAAAATATATCAAGCCTTTAGAAACTGCTTTTTCCTATAAAGGTAAGATAAAACTCCAGGTATAATTTCCTAATACCAGTCCAAACCTCCAGACTTCAGCACCTACCTATTTACCTATGCAAAATTGTTAACAATTTAAATAACTTGGCCTATTCAAACAGTGGCATTTGTAACATCAGAAAGTATATTCAGGAAAGTTGAGATAATAGGGTCAACATGCTCAACGTTCTACAAGCTACAATAGCAAACTAAAATCCTTTGTAACCTTACTCTCTAGAATTAACTGTAAAAATACTGTGATTACTTCTTCGAAGTCCGTTTCATTTGCATGGAATTAACATGTGTTATCAGACCGACATCCACGTCACAAAAATATCTATAAAATAATTCCATATCTTAATTTAAATTAAAAAAATACTACATCTTTGTAACCCAAAGTGTGCAGGGAGAGTAGGTTTATCAGGTCTGAGAGTAGTAGTCTGAAGCGTAATTGCTTCCTAACCAAGGCAGTAAATGCAGACTTCTTGGCTTCCTGCCACCACAGTTCACAAAACACCATGTGGGACAATGGCAGCAACAACATCTGCAACTGAGGCTGATGGATCCAATAGAGCCAAGAATCAGAACTAGCTTTCTGGAGTTCCAATACCATATCAAAGTTAGGAAAGAGAAGCTACTCATTTACTCAGAGATCTTCTACAAACACCTGTTTGAGGTAACTCAACGACTGCAATTTTATTCCATATATCTTCTAGTATTTTCTTTCAATACAAGGGATCAAAGCTTGTACAATATACTGAAGCCTGACAGTCTCTACCATAACGTCCAGGGGTTCTACACTCCCATTTCTGGCAACCAACATTTCATTCTCCCAGGCCTCAATTTACCAGCATCCAACGCACACAACTTCCAGATCATCAAAATGCTCAATCCAGATGAGAAGACTGAGCACAGTTACAGACCAATATAAAGCCTATTAATACAAAGTTAAGCCATTGGCATTTTCAACTCATTTGCAAACACTGCCATTTTATATTGATGACGGTGTCACATCACATGGCTTCAGGTTTTTGACCGAGTACAAAACACCCTAAAGCTGGACTGTAAATACAGTCCTGACATCTTGGCTAAACATGCATCTTCTGCAGACGATACTTTCACTGACTAAGACAGTTCACAGAAATTAGGTCAGAATCCTTTCTTTAATGCATCAGTGAAAGTTGTTCAGATTCTGTACTCCATTCTTAACCTTTAAAATGTTTTTAGATTCAATTTTGGTTTAGTAAAATGTTCAATAAACATTAGAGACTCTTAAGCTCCAGGAGTTACTGGTGAGCTACTGTAATGAATCTCAGAATCAAGGTGTCCTGGCTTCAGCTTGGAGAGTTAATTGGCTCTACTGGCTGCTACATTTCAGACTAAGTATGAAAAGAATGTCAATAATACATACTGGTTTAGATATTGCCAGGTGATGTTTATAGTATTCAAGGACTTTTTTCAGCTTCCCATAGAAGCTGAGAAGGAGTGTAGACAGAGCAATGGAATGGTTAAAGCAATATTCTGTACCATAGGCGTCATGCTCAGTATTTAAATGGGGGCTGGCTGGGAGGCAGGTATCCGCGATTGCTGCTCAGGTTGGTCTGGGCAACCAATTCACTAGGTGGCAAGAGCGACTCATATTACTTTTGTCTTGTATATTCTTTTACCATTATTATTACTACTACTACTGTTATTTTCCTCTTCCTGTTATTCTTCTATTAACGGTTTTTACCTCAACCCACAAGCTGTTCTTTTTTACCCTTTTCACCTCCTTTTCTCCCTACCCTTTTCAGGGGGGAAGGTGGAGAACTGTGCAAGCAGCTGTGTGGTCCCGGCTGCTAGCTGAGGTTAAAGCAGGGAAAGGAATAAAAATACAAATTTAAGGTTACAGCAGAGCTCAAAGGTTAGAGCAGATTCTAAAGTTAGTGAGGAAGTTAGCGAGACTTCCCTATACGATAGTTTTGAGTTAAAATGCCAATGCTCAAACACTACCTGTTAAATGCTGTGGAAAGAAAATAGCAACTGTCTCACTGAACTAAAGAGGAGCTGTGACGAGCTTCAGTGTTAATACTGAATGCATCGTTATTTCTGTAACACAGCAAGACAGCCAATATCTACTTCTATTAAGTACAGCATTTTTCTCTTAACATACAAGAACAACATAAATGTTCCAGCACATTGCTAATATTCAGTAACGCAAACCTAAGTCCTTCAGAAGTGATGTTTTACTTCAAAATTTCCAATTATAGGTCAAGTAATGATTTTTCATTTGTTTCTTTTACACCAAAAATTCATTCAAAGTCTGAAAGACCTTATTTCTACTGCAATTTTACCTGTGCTTCACTAAGGCCAAGCTCCAGCATTTCCAGTGACTTTCGAATCATGTTTGATTTTTCTTCAACCAGATTAGTTTCGTCATCTTTCTTCAAACATTTCAGTGTTTCAAGTAAGCTCTGTAAAATTGAATTGTGTTCATTCTTCAGTGCCTCTAGTCCATTAATCACTTGCTTAGTTTTGGCAATGATTTCATCTTGAGTGAGCTTCTCCAACTTCTCTTCCTTTAAATACACCATTGTGGACATGTTTTCATACATTCTAAAATGGAAGATTACACAAGTTAGCCCATAAGTTTTAAAATAAAACAAGCCATTCTCTATAACGGAATGAAGCTTTCCTTTAAGAAGTCATTCAAACATACAAATTTGAAATGTATATTCAGAAGGTAATGATATTTTGGCAAAATTTTTACAATGCTTTAAATCCTGGGTTTGAACAGGGTTTCAAGTTTTCGAGCTTCTATTTCCAGAGTTAATATACAACAGCCAAAGGATGTGCTCTTATGCTGTTGTATTACATTTAAAAAAAAAAAAAAAAAAGAAGGTTGCTCTTTCTGTGTATATACACTCAAATTACCCTCTCTATTATGACCTCCTGCAATGCAATACCTAACAAGCATACCCATTTGTCACAGAAGTGCTGTACACTACACTGGTTTATTTTGTAATAATACACTGTCTGCAAACACAGATAATTTGGGGAAGCAGTGAATTTGGTTTTACCACAGTTTAATACAAGAACTTCATATTCACAAATATATGTAATACAGAGCACATACAACTGTATTAAACATCGAGTCTAGCATGGCATCAGAAATCAACTCAACAAAACCTGATGAGCAGAATGAGTCACACATTTCTCATTTGTAACCTAAGAACTATTACCCAGAATGCTTAAATGACATTCTTAAAGCATATACTCTCTAAAATTGTGTATAAAAACAGACTACAATTTAATGGAAGCCAAATTTATAAACAAATGCTTCTAACACGCACAGTCATATAAGAAAGTGTTACAGATTATGCTAGCTTCAGCATACAACTTGACCCTAATTATCGTCAGCATGCTTTCATGCCTTCAATTAACAATTTCCATCCTGAATACAAAGAGCTGAATGCTTCTTCTCTCAATACAGCGTGCCAGACTTTTAAGCCACGTCATTCTACTGGTGGTTTTGGCAGTGTTAGGTTGATGGTTGGACTCGATGATCTTAAAGGTCCCTTCCAACGCAGATGATTCTATGATTTTGTAAATGTCACTATAAGCTTCCACTGCCCAGAGCTACCAGTACAGGCAACCGTACCGGAGCTGGTGTCAAGACAAAAGCTACAGAAAGACGCAGATTGATTTGAAGGTCCACACAGCCAGTGAGAGGGATTCTCAAGTCCCTTCTAGGGGGTATTATTAGAATTCTAATCTCTCCCACTGACAGGAAAGGAATAAATGTTTTTGCATAGGTTTCATAGGGTTTCTGTTTAAATTATCTCTGTGTAAAAACACTACAGAAAGTTTGGACAACAATGTTTAGTTTTATCGACTGTGCTTGGGAAAATTATTTAGAAAATGGGAAGGCAAAAACATATTTACCATGCTATAAGATCTGGTTCTTTGTGGGAGTAAGATTAATAAATATATATCTAATATATTTTAAGAGGCATGGTGCTATTTCTACGATTTTTAAAAAATGTATTTTACAAAAGAGCATTACTTAAACAAGAACCATATTTGAATTCATAATCATACAATTAGTTTTGCGTATCCTGAGGCAGCAAACCTCATACAGGAAGCAAAAAAGTTAAGGTTGTATGCAGGAAGTTGACATGCACGTATACAGAGGAAGAGAGACAAAAACCTACCATTCCTTTTTATTGCCACTTTTCAAAAGTGTTAATTCTTTCTTCCTCTATTTTTTCCCTACAGAAAAAAAAAGGGCATAGTCAAAGGATTCTTAAGTTCCTGTCAGTTTTATTCTGTATACAGTCTACTGCACTGCAAGTTTTACATGTCATAAAACAGAAAATCTAGATTCAAATACTAGTTTTTAATTCAGTGTACAATTGAAAACAAAACAAAAAATTAAGATGCACAAATGTTTAGTCAGCAAACGGAATTTTGGATGAGGGAGTAAAATATGCAATGCAGCCAGAGTTACAAATGAGCCAGATGGATTAAGCAATTTATGTATCATGTTAAATATGTGCCTGTGTAAATCCTGAGTATCACCTTCCTGGTTTATTTACTACAACATAGACAATGCTAAAGTACAAAAGTCACTTAACACTTTGCAATAAAAAATTAAAAAAATAAATCAAGCAATTTTCTTCAAACACACAAAAATAAATTACCTTGGACGGATGAACACAAAAAGCCCTACAATGACGCCTACTAAAGGCTTTTGCAGAATTTTGTAACACAAACTCCATTCAGAGAAATGGATTGAGAATAGCAAGAATCTGAACCAAAGAAAGCATAAAGAAAACAGACAAGCCTACTGCCTTTTAGTCGTGCAACCACTGGTATAATCTCATCATATACAAACTACTTAAGTGGCTGTATCTTTAATCAGTTTAAGTATTTTGTTATCTATAAAACTTTCAAACCAGTTCCACTAGTAATGCTGACATCACAATTTGTGCCTAAATTCTCCTACAGACATACACACATCAGAACTAGCTACTTAAGCTCTTCAACTCATATTTAAGGATCTCTTAAACATAAATAGCTTTTCCTACTCAGCTACTTTAAAAAAAAGTGTCATTTGCCTGCAGATCACCTCAAAGACTTCTTGAACCGTAATAACTAACCATATGAATCCTTTGCATAGGAAAACTTATCAAGGAAAAACATTTTTCTAAGAAATCCATGATTTTTTTTTCATTGGCTAAAGACCAGCATGAGTCCTAAAGACAAATAAATAAATAAAACAGTTCCATTTTTTGTAGTAGATTTTTATTACCTTATTGTATCTCCAAGAACTCCCTTCTTCTGTATTGATATTTTAATTATTTAATAGCCAGGTTTCAACTATTAGAAGCTTGGAAGATAATAAAAAGACTGTAAACTGCTGTGACAAATCAAAGTCTCCCTTAACTTTTTTCTCTGAATACACAGATAGCAGGCAGGACAGCTGAACATTACAGAATAATGTGGCTGCATACAAGAAAAAGTAAATAATCTTCCTAACAGTACAAGCTACTACAAGACTGGCCCAAGCCTTACCTGCAGGCCCTGTCACCTACAAGCACTGCAAACTCCACACCGATATAGTATATAGTGGGTTGAGCTTTTTGTGTCTCTAATATGTACGTATCAGTTCACTGTTTTGTAACAATAATCAGTCCATTCAGGGGTTTTAACCCTAATTTCACTCTCAGTTCCTCCTTAATTAAATGGCAAGGCTCAGCGTTGTACATCTGGCATATGCTTGTTTCATTTTGCATTAGCTGCAAATTACGAGTCATTAATTCCCTGCTCAGACCAAGAACACATCTCATTACATCATGGAACGCACGATCTTGAAATACTACGAGCTGCTTTAACTGCTAATCTCCATAATGTGGAAAACTGCCTTCTCAAACAATCCTCAAAAGATCACAAGCCTTCCAAGCACAAAAAGAAAATCGCCAACAAAGGCAAGAGATGAAACACAGTCTGCTGAGGGACACAAGTCGTGTGTCAAACACTGCATTAACTGCACCCCTTCCCAACAAGGCAGCTCAGCCACAGGCGCTACTCGGAAATGGCAAGGATGAATCACCCACAGATGCCCTTCATACACTTAGAAAGGTATTTGTAAAAGGACTCAGATAAATGCTCTAGTTTGAATATATTTGTTAAGGCCTACAGTCAGAAATCTCTAAATATTTAAGAAAAATGGTTACTTATATATTTATTTTTATCTAAGATGTTAATTTCTCTTTCTGTGTGAGGCTACTTCTGCTATCATAAGTCACATTCCCATACATAAGGAAATTTATAATCTTTCTCTTTTTGTTTGAATTGCCCTCCTTTTCATTAAAATGATCCTTTACACTCAAGAATTCAATTCCAATACATTCATCTCTGAGACAACAAAAGAGAGAGTAGCTTTTTCTCTTTCTTTGACATATTCAGGGCTGTAGCTGAAATGCCAATGCTATCTATCCCTCTTTCCATCATACTATATTTGAATCCACTTATGAGCCTCTACAGAATAGAAAATCTTGAACTGCACCCGCAAACAGTGTCCTGTTGTAGGGCAGACTCAAGGTACACTCGCTGACCCAGTTCTATAAACAGAATACTGCCGCACTTCTGTCTTGGGTTTCCAAATATACGATCTCAGAAAGTGACTTCACAATTTAGCACACATGTACACAAGTTACCTTAAAAATAACTCAGTGAGAACAATTAGGGGCACATGCTGGAGGCTCTAAATCACTGACCAGAAGCAGGTAAGAAGATGAAGACCGAGTTGAACGTGACTAGCAGCCAACTTTAAGCTATGAGAAGTCCTTTAGAGCACACAATGCGTTTGAAAAAAGAATTAACCCCTTGGACTCACTTTTCCTGTCGACTTCCAGCTAGTAAGCACCTGAATTTAAAAAACCTTACTGTCATCCTGCCAGCCTTCAACTCAGAACTAAAGCTGAATGCAGAAGTCTGCCCTACCACTTGGTTTAAAGTGAAGGCATGCAAGGTAAATACTATAAAAAGGACATTCGTAATCATTTAATGTCAAGGGCACATATCCTAAGAAAAAGACTGAATCATGTTTGTAATATGACCTACAACCTTTAACATCACAAGACATTGGTGTTGGTAAGCAAGCCGGACAAACTCAGACTTTGTGAAGGTTTTTACCATTTATAAAGGTAAATCCACCAATTTCTGAAGAAATGTACAACAAGCATGGGACAGCTTGATTTAAAAGCGTAAAACACCAAAAAACTTCAACACTGGCAGAGACTTCCACCGGAATAACATGGCTGTTACTTTTCTATTAAGACTGCTGGGTGCAGCCCTCTCTCCACACCGCATCAGTGGCAAGAGGCTCCAGGGCCTCGTGTTCTACCTGCACATCACAACGGCATCCACCTCTGAAACACACTGCAGCAGACTCCAGGAAATCCCAAAAGGCTATCGATAAGCCCATCCACTGCATTAAACTATGTTTAAGTGAAGAGGATTATGTACTTTTTTAGCTGAAGAACACAGCCTCTGTATGTTTGCCTTGATAAATCTTGGCATCTTTTTAATGTTACAGCCTGCTATTAAAAAAAATAGGAAAATCACATCTTTCAGGGGAAATGTCCGGATTCTTTGGAAGATTAAGAACTTATTAAGGACAAAAGCAGGCTAACAAATTATAATTGCTAATAAAAGAGATTAAAGTAAAAAAGCTCCTCTAAAACTTGCAGCAAGGGTGATGCTGACAATTCTCTTTGAGAAAGCACAAGCTATCAAGATTTGCACTGCTGTGGAGTCCTTTTATTTAGATTTCTATAGCATGCTACATCAACACTAATGAAGCACAGACTATTTCTTAGCAATCTATCTACATTGCTATAACTAGTAATCTTAACACCATTTTGAAATAAATGCTTTTGCACATTTCAAGGATAACTGCCAAAAAAACCTTTAGCACAATTTCAGCCTCCAGCCTTCCCTCTTTTGTAGCAAGCAAACTACTTACATTAAAATTAAGACTTCCTGCTGAAACAGTTAATTCTGCAAAAAACACTCATGTAGTATAAAAGTATTCAGGGGCATAAAAGCATCCTGTAACTACACAGATTATTCTTCCTCTTAAAGAAAAGGTTATTATGGTGTCAATCCCTTGACAGTACTCCACTGAATAAACACTAGCTAGCATTTCAATTATCACGATGAAGTCGAATCGGTATCCTTTTAACTGTAGACAATCCAGATGACCTGTCAATCTATTTCCAAAATCTCTTTTAGATTCAACCATATACGGAATTCCATAATGCTGCAGACTGTGGCCAAATCCCACCCTGTTGTTCCTGCTCAGATGCTGCAGCAGGCAGAGCCCCTCAGATGATATGGCTACTCCCCTACACATTACTATACCTACCCCCATTATTTGTGTAAAGGGAATCAAGGGAAAGTATCCTCTTTCTGGCATATCTCTCCCACTAGTACCTTTCTGAAGTACTAAAAATAGATAGTGACTAAAATACAGAATAGCAACATATCCTAAAAATCACAGAGGATTATTCTTTCTCGAAAAAGCTGCATCTGTTTGGATCCTACACTCAGTCCACACGTACCATAAGTACGTAAGAGAAAAATTTATTCCCTGCATATGTTCTCAAACCCTTCTAACATCTCAGGTTTCAAATGAAGCTGGATGGAAATAAGATCCTTCTATGCATTTGTTATCACATCAGAGATTACTCTTTGTCAAAGCTGAAGCAAGTGCAAGAGAAATCTGACAGGCGTGTGCCTAAGGCAGTTCAGTAGACCCAGTCAGGAGTCTAGAGGAACTACACTAAAAGCCATACTTTCAAGAACGTACATGCTCATTAACTTAATTGAGGCTACGATCATCCGTTACAGGTTGGTGGTACATACTATCCTCACTCTAAATCTGAAACAATACACTTATTAAATATCCTCAGACCTGTGGCAAAATCAAACCCCCATTCTTTTCCAGAATAATAAACCCAAACATAAACCTATTTCACCGTTTGGTAGTCTTGGGCAAAGAGCTCTAATGCTAATTTGTTCATTTCAGTTACAACCACGCAATTTCTGAAGACAGACAAACTGCAAATCGCAGACTCCTACCCCTTGGAGCAAGGGAGTTGTCTTTTTTTGTACCATTGCTGTGTCAACAGCAAATAGCATCTCTTGATCTTCTTCAAAGCTGGCACTTCCTTAATTTCTTAGGAGCACTAATAAACACTTCCAAGCAGCCACCGCAAGACCTCAAGAAAACAGAGCATTTTGCCTGTTCTGTAAAGCACTGACACAACGTACCAGTCTGGGCCACGCAGGATTTGCCTTGTGCTTCTGACCACAAAGCCCACCTCATTGGATCATTTTAACAAAATGATCATGACTATATTAAGAGTAGCTACATAAAGCAAAAATAACCATATTTAAATGCATCAGAAGGCAGAAGTCGAATCATTTCAAAAGTCATTGTATTTACCCTTAGTTATTAAAAATGCTTGTCACAAGAATCAGACACATCAGGAAAAATCAAGGCTAATTATTCAAAAAAATTGCATTGTAGATTAGTATTTTGTAGTTACGAAGACATGCTTCACAAATTACCTACTTTAAATGGATTGAAAGGTAATTTTGACTGTATTTTTAAAGAAATACTGTCAAGACAGTTTGAGTTACAAATCCATCATCATTATCAAATTTCACTGTCTTTACCCTCAATATTCTAAGAATCTACATTTATTTCCATGTGGAAATGGCACTTGGCTCTTCATGGACTTGCCAACTTGTGCAACCATGTCTTCAGTGAATCTTGAGTCTTGATAAGACATTTTTAACAGACTGATTCTAGTTGGTGAGAGTGCCTCTTTGGGACTGGAATAGAGAGGTACAGTAATATCAAAGTGCTTTCAAAGTTACGTGTCTTGCAATTTCAAGCTGTCAATAGTGTAGCCAAAGCATTTTTTAGCTTGACTCTAGTTCTTTCATTTTGCATCGTTATTTTTGGCCAAGAACTGCTTTATTGACTAATCAAAGTAAGCATCCATTTATGTTACCAGCATCCATTTATGTTACCTACTTACCTAAGCGCTATTTAGAGTGAATACAAAAGCACAGGAATGTTCCCATCACATCAGACTTCCATAATACATTAAAAGCCCCATCAGCTTCCACTTAGTAACATCAGACCTATAATCTCAACCAAATCTACTTTTTATGGCACACCTATAACAATTTTAAAAATGCATGATGCAGGAAGGGCAGAGAAGGCCGCATCTGGTCTCCTATTATTGGATTTATGTGGGCAGCTTTGCTGACAATTTACTGTGAGTACAGTTTACGTTGCTCTTACACGCTTGAAGGCACCGAAGAGAAGGGTTATTTGAACCAAAATGAGAAGACCAGAGATTTCTTCTGCACACATAAAAGGAACATCCACCAACATTGCTTCAGCACACACTAGGCTTTAGGTTTAACAAATCCTTAAATCTGGTTTTGAACCTATCTAATAGTTCACATTAAGATGCACAAACTGCAGTCTCTCTTCAAGCTTCAGGGAACGTGGCCTCCCCCTGCTTATCCTTCCATTAACAGAAATCCAAACCCAGTAATCTAATTCTTCTGAAATGACTACAGAAAAAAAGTTGCACAATTAAATAGTTTAGGTGTTATCCCTAGTATCGAGAAGGAATTAATTCTCCCCCTTAAATATTACATCAAAAATTTATACTTTCAATGGCAATCACCAGTTTTATACCTTGCAAATTTAATTTCATAGAAAGCAAATGATGCAATGGGTCTCGAAAAACAACCTTGTATCATTCACTGTTGCTTACCTACAATAGTAGAGAGCTGGTTTTGCTGTAAAGTTAGGAATAATTTCCTAGTTAAGTACTCCATAATCTGTGGGTCTTACTCAGATGGTCTTGAACTCTGCTGGACCAGGAGGTATGGAGCAGTACAGCAGACCCTAACTAACCCAGCATCTGGTTCTGTCACCTTATCATTCTGTGCACTCACACCTGAGGATCAGATCATAGTTTCAGCCCCCTCTCAGTGATCTTTCACATTCATGACTTAATCTTCGTTCGTGCTGGCGCCCTGGGTACTCCTCTGAACTCCTGAAATACTGGCTCTGGTAACAACACTAGTGTGACAATTCCCACCACCCTGCTGCACTACACCACTCTTCTGGTGGACTGACACAGAACAAGGGCACACATTAACTGGAAATCAGACACAAAAGAAGCAAATAGTAACATTTTTAATACTATTTTTTAAATCATCTTGTTTGGATAAATCTGTTTTGAAAGCATCCCCGTACTGAGGACGGCAGAACAGTCAGTCACTTCCTAAACAACTGTGCCACTAAAAGCAACGTATCATGCACTTTCAAATATTGCTCCATGTGCAGCCAGACTGGCAAAGGGAGCTGCGGAAGGAAAAAAAAAAAATTAAAAAAAAAAAATCAGCCAGCACATTTCCAGGCTATTTGTTAACGTAACAACTGGGTGGGGATCAAGATTCAATGGCCACACAAACTACAAGCAGGCACTGTAATTCAAACCCCACTGGCTGTTGCTTTCAAAAATATGCTATGCATCTTCACTCTCTACCTATATTTTGTACAAACTCCAAAGTTGGAATATTTTTCTAAAGTTAAATGAGTACTCTAACACCAATATTTTTAGTGTACTCTAAAATCAACATGCAGCATACACTTTTAAGTTAAAGTCCTGCAAGAGAAACTGATGTTAACTCACTAAGACAGACTTAAAAGGAGAGTAATTGAATCATTAATCTGCCTTTACCTCTTTTCTGAACAACGGAAAGGAGATGTAATTAAGTAACAGCAAATTACTGGGACACAGAGTCAAAGTCATCTTGTGGTGCCTCTTGCCTTTTCGAAAAGATACAGGATGGATAACAAATCCTTGAAAAATGAGTACATCTGGCAAAGACATCTCTCAGTGCCATAACAAAATCCTACTTGTCATCTCTGCGTGATCTCTTAAGCCCTGAGGAATGCCCACCTAGCACCAGCATTCTGCATTTCAGAATGGTCCCAGACCAGGACCCCACAGAGCAGTTTTATCACATCATAGAATAGTCTGGGTTGAAAGGGACCTTTCAAGGTCACCTACTCCAACCCCCAACCATGAGCAGGGACATCTTCAACTCAGGTTGAAGATCAGGTTCCTCAGACTGCCATCCAACCTGACCTTGAATGCTTCCAGGGGTGGGGCATCCACCACCTCTCTGGGCAACCTCTTCCAGTGTTTCACCACCCTCAGTGTAAAAATTTTATTCCCTATATCTAGCCTAAATCTACCCACTTATAGTTTAAAACCACCACGTTTCGTCCTATCGCAACAGGCTCTGCTAGGAAGTTTGTCCCCATCTTTCTTATAAGCCCTTTTAAGTACTGAAAGGCTGCTTTAAGGTCTCCCTGGAGCCTTCTCTTTTCCAGGCTGAACAACCCCAACTCTCTCGGCCTGTCCTTACAGGAGAGGTGCTCCAGCCCTTTGATTATCCTTGTGGCCCCCCTCTGGACCTGCTCCAACAGGTCCGTGACTTTCCTGCGCTGAGCGTTCCAGAGCTGGAGGCAGTGCTCCAGGGGCGTCTCACCAGAGCAGAGTGGAGGGGCAGAATCACCTCTCCTGACCTGCTGGTCACCCTGCTTTTGGTGGGATGGATCATCAAAATGATGGATTTCGGATGGATCAAAATGACGGATCAGAATCAGGATACGATTGGCTTTCTGGGCTGCAAGCTCATATTGCTGGCTCACGTCCAGGTTTTCATCAACTAGGACCAACCCCCCGCCAACATCCAGTTTAACCACATGAACAAATGAAACGTTAAAGGTGAGGAGGGTATAGTAAAATCCGCTCATGGTGAAGACAAGACGGATGAGGGAGTAACAGCTGTCTCCCTGAAATGGAAGCTGCTCAAGCTGGAAGAGAATGACACAACTGTGGCTTTCCTACACTACTCAGTCTGACACTGTTTGATAAAGGAGCATCCATAAAAGCACTTAATCTTAAACACAATATTCTGTTGGGGAAGGGAGGGGGAAGCAAAATGACCCCCGACACAGAACCACTCTCCTCCTCTGCTGGGCCGTAATCTATATAACATGCTTTGCAAATCATTCATCTACTGTCAGCTGGAAGGAGCAAACTCAAGATATATTGTAGGAATGCAGTTACTGCAATCCCTTCAAAAGTTTAAAACCACCACCCTCTACACTGTGGAATGGCGCACACACACACACAAATAGCAGCACATTGCAGGTAGTCTGAATTTTTTGTAAATTTTTAACTACTTGTGCTGCCTCCAAACAAAGAACAGTATTAGAACACTAAAATATTAGTAGTAATATGCTGCCAAAAGGGACAGCAGCACAGGATTTAAGAAACAGTTTATGAATATAACAGTGTTTGTATCTAATGCAAATTACTAAGAATTAAGATACAGTTATCTGATAATTCCATAAAATATAAGTACTGCCCTTTAAAAAGACTGATTTTTAGATACAACTTTTTAAGTAGTACCAAAAAGTTCAGCTGTATGTCAGGCATTTCTTGACCTTCTGAATGTTAATTAGTACAACGTTAACTTTTTAGATGGTTTGCTGAGGTACATCAGATAGTAAGTAGACTATAATTAGCCACTACCCCAACCCAACTGATACAAATGGAAGCCACTACTACTGACTAGGCTGGTTACATGCTTTGCTCTATTCACTTTAAGATTTAATAAAATCATCTGTAGTTCTGACATAATCCCAGCAACACAATCTTAATACAATGAATGGGGTTTATTGCAGATATTTACAAAAGAAACAAAATAGGAAACTGCTCACTTTTAAGTCTACCTGCAAAAGATACTTTACTACTTTTACCTGTAAGCAAGCCTTGATACTGAGAAACCATGTAAACAATCCGTACATTTAAGCAGACAACAGAGGGAAAGCCTATTCGGAATAGAAGATGACATGACCCCACACTTCCTAATTTTGAGCAAGAAAGATGACTAACAGTAATTACTTGACAAAATAAATTCAATTTAATTCTACATACCCATCAAAACACAGCTTCCAGAGTAAAGATTGTTTCTAATCACACTAAAAAGAGTTAAATAGCAGAGTCCATGGGAAGTAAGCTGGATTCAAAGAAACAAACAGTGATTAAATCAACACACAGCTACTATTACTTGCATCTGTTTTCTTAGCTGACTGAATCTGAAGAAACAGACAACTTTCAGAGATTAGTTTTCTTTAAACATTCTAAAAAATTAGCGTATCTAGTGTTAACTGTGTTTTAGTGTTTGTCCTTTAAGAACAACTCCTTTTTTTCACATTCACAAATATATTATATGGGTACTGGAAGCATACATCCTCAGTCCTCATGCTTGCCTACTTGCTGTGGCCTGTCATTATTAAATACATTAATTGCCTAGCCAAAAAACCCCAAGTACAGTGTCATCTTATGCCAGATACCTGCAAAGTCCCTCAAACAGAACCCTATGGAAATAATTCCTCTATCACTGAAAGCACCTGTAATTCTGGCTCTGACCCTCTAACCAAGTGCCCAATTTAAATCCCTGAAGATGAAGGCAACAAAAGCATCTCAGCAAATATAAGCCAGCATAAATGCACCTTTTTTCTGGTCAGGAGTTTATTGATAAACTAATTTTTCAAAGGAACCACACTTATTTCTACAGCCTGCTTTCAGAAAGGAAAATGTTTCACTAAAGAAATTACTGGGAAAGCCTTAATACCTCAAAAATACCTGAAGCCGACTGTGACTCAGGATATAAATATTATAATTAGTTCTATTTTGAATTTTAAAATGTTTCTTTTTAGAATGAACAATCTGTCTTTGACTGGTACTTGGTTACCAAGAAGTATCTATTAGACATTCTACGTGTCATGATTTTGTTTTAAGGAAAATGAGAGTCAACATTGAAAAGGAACGTTTTTCTGAACTTTGGTGAAGGTAAACACGATGTTAGTATAAAACAATTTAAAAATACTTTGGAAACACAACATATTATACAGGCTGGATTAAGAGAAAAGCCTATGACCAGCCACTTCATTGCAACGATGACGGAATTGGTCCATTTTTACAATAGTTGTGTCATACTGAACAACACCCTGGAGACAGACAGACTACAGAGTGTTTATTTAAACAGATCTAGCGTGCTTGTCCCCATCACTATCTGCTACTATGCTCTTCAACATTAAATACAGACGTATATTTTGCTTAGTTATGGATTTAGCCAAATTTCCTTATTCTCCACTCCTCTTATAAAAAACATTTTAACAAGTATTTGTACACTGAATTGAGTTTTAAAATAATCATGAGCTATGCCTCTGAAGAGATGCTATTAACCCCAGAATAAATCCAATTGCACATCTCCCAGAGAAGCCAAACGGAGGAAGAGACGAAAGAGTTAACTGTACAAGCCCACATCTCAAGAGAAACAGAAGCTGCATTAAATGGACTCAGAACTGAATATGAATATTTCCCCAAACTCCCAATTAAATAAGAGACTTATGCAGGTATGTGTGCATACCCAAATAGATACACATATATAGACATACCGAGAGATACGTACACCGCATAAGAGTGTAGTAAGAGCAGTAGCGAGGGGTTTCTGACATTATGGTGGCAAGTTCTCAATAAACAGAAAAAGCAGCAATTGCTCTTATATGCCTTAAGTGTGTGCATAATTTTGATTCTTGTATGTCAAAAACATTCAGAAGATTGCATTCTGGACTCCTGTAAACTTAATTAACAATTTTGTAGGCAATTCCTCTTTTGTCAAACACTGACTTTTTTAAAAATCAGTTTTCATTAAGAAGGCACTATTAGCATATCATAGTAATTTCACAAACAGTAAATGAGGCGATTTCATGAGATGTCTGGAGGCTAACTATTCCCTTTTTTAATTATATGTGATAGCGTGTTTTCTTTGATTAGAAAGTGAAGGGAATCTAAGCTCGAATTGCTGTCAGAATTTCTGATTACTGGAATTATCCAGTTCCATCATCATCCTTTGGAAATAGAAAGGTTGCCAAACTTTAACTGCAACATGATGCAGAAGTGATACTGCATTGTTGTGCCAGTTTCAGGAACCAACAATTTAAATTCCCTGCATTTACCCACATGGTCCTACATCATATAAAATGCGTATCTAAATGGAACTGCTAGAGTTCCCCGTATCTGTTGCAATCTCACCAAAATGTCCTCTTAAACCATGTGCTCACAAAAATAATTGTGCAAGTGACTTACTAAATACAAGGTCTTCTGCTGAGAATCACCAGATGGATCAGCTTTCTCTCTGCTACCAGTACATGCTGAATGTGTTGCTTTCAATTGTATCTATAATCCTAGTGTTGTAATATTCTCTATCGTGTTTCGCTGAAGCTTTTGAATTCATAATCAATTAAAAAAAAAAGCTATTTTCCAGAAGAGTTTGAAAGGTTTTAGTTTTGTTGGGGTTTTTTGTTTGGTTGGGTTTTGTTGATTATTTTTTTAATTAAAATGCTAAGCTGTCTAAATCTCGAAGGTTCCCTTTTAGCTCCCATTGCACACCCTTCAGGCATAAGTTTCCTATTTAAGTGCAAATACAAAAGTGGAAGTGAAAGGGACAATTACTTCCCAGAGTAATTGCTACTAAATCTTCTGCCAATTGCAAGAGTGCTAAAATTACGTTTTAATAGTCTTCGTTTTATGTATTTTTATGTATAATTGTGAAAGTATTTTATATCATGAATGATATTTGCTCACCATTTTGCTGTTCCAAGCAAACTGTAAGAACAATCTTTCACTTTTTTCTAGCTGTTTGAGTGTTCTGATATTGTATTCTGATCCCATGAGCAGTACTTGAGCACTGCTGCTACATTTAAATCATATACACTAATGGAAATTATTAACGGGGGTGGGGGGGGGAAGAGAGAGAGGAAAAAGGATAAGAGCACCACCATTGATTTAGCAGCCTTCAAAAAGCCAGGCAATAGCGTTACACTAGGTGATGCTGCTTTGGTCATTAAAATATGCTTCAATATGGTTAGAACACAGAATTCACTAAGGAGTCAAGAAGTTCCTTCTTGCGATTACAGCCAAGTGCTACGCGTAGCTAGAAATCAGGCATCTTATCACCTAAAAATATTAGAAACGTGAAACCAGAACAAGTAAGATTTTAAAGTGCCTTTCCGATCAGCCTCTGCCCTAAAGACACAGTTCTCAATTAAGTCAGCGATGTATTCACCTCATTCTGCTAGAATAACGTGCTCCCAATCAACGTTTTTCTCAATTTAGAAATCTGGCCAAGACCTAAGTCTGCAAATCACCTCCCACTACAGCACGGTAGGTGACCTACAATATATAAACCCGGTCAACTATTGACAAAATCCAAGTCAGAGCTGCCCCCGCCTCTTCTTTCCCCATTTCCGAACTAGCAACAGAACAAACCACCTAAGCTAAGCCCGTGAAGCAAAACCGAAGCGCCGCAGCCCCCCGGAGCCGAGCTGACGGCCAAGGAGGGGGGCGCCCGGCAGCCGCCCTCCCCCGGCCCTGCCCGGGCTCCCTCCCTGGGCGGCGCCCGGCCCCGCCGCAGCACCGGGGGACAAGGGGACAAAGCCGAGCCCACCCCCATCGCAGCCGGGGGAGGGGGGGGTCCTCCCTCTGCAGCCCAGCGGTGACTGTGACCGAGAGAGCTTTACACCAAACACCCAAAAACAACCTCGTGCGTGCGTGTCCCCATCCCCCCCCAAAACCCCACCCCACCCCTCCCCTCTGAAAGGGCCGGCTGTCAGCGGCGCTGCGGAGGGACCAGCCGGCCCGCGCAGCCTTTTGTTGTTTGCGTAACGGCGGATAAAAAGGGGCA